>WNGS01043848.1:66176-181518 GCA_020271785.1 Procambarus virginalis
GGGAACCGCACATTGAACGCCTCCCAATGCAACCACCCCCAAGGGTCACGTTCATTCACCGGGGACGCAATTTCATCCGGAACCTTAGCAACAACACCCGCAAGCAAGGGACCCAGATGGTATCACTTCTGATGTGAGTAACCGCCACAATCCCCCATAACATGGGAATCCCCCACCATGAAATTCCCCCGGCTCGTCATTCAGCAGTAACTCAGCAATCGCCGCCCAGTTACCCGGCGGCATCACAGACGCCGGCAACACGTCCCCCAGGTCCCCAACACACACCCTCACAGGAGGGGGCCGGACATAGGACACCACCACCGGGGCACCAGCGGCCGCGAGCACACCACCAGACGACTGCAGGGAAACAAGGCGGCGCGCATCCTTCCGTAAAGTCACAACCAGGCCACGCCCAGCACCAGCAACCACACCATCCCTGGGAGCGGAAGCCACCACTCCCCACTGCGGAGAGTCCCCAGGCGGAGAAGGAACAGAAGGCACGCCCGAGACACGGGCACCAGCACCAGCAGGCAAATGGACCTCTGCCACCATCAACCATGGAGACAGCGACGCATCTGGTTCCACACTGTCAACTCCGGAAGACCCAGTCACTGAATTCCCCAACATCGGCCCAGGCAGATGATGAACGCCTGGAACACTTGGGCTCCGGCTGGAGATCGTCAGAGCCGGAAGCAAGACCCAGAAACACGGGGCCCCACTAGCCGGACGAACCGACACCCGACGCAGAACGGCAGCAGCCTCTACCACAGGGGAAACCGGGCCACACACAGCAGGAGGCTCCGCAGCCACCCCAGCACCCAGCACTGCCGGGACCCGAGGCGAGGACACAGGGCCAGGCGCAGCAGCCGAAGACGAGGGAGAAGATGGCAGTGCTTCACAGTGATAACCAGGAAGGCCCTCAGGAGCAGCGGAGACAGTGACAGGAGCATGTAGACCATCCGACGGCACTGCAAGACCCGGAGGAGAGTCTGCAACAACTATAGGAACGTCGGGCGACGTATGGGGAACCGCTACTGCCAACTGGACGCTCACCTCCTCATCCCCGGAGACCTCTTCCAGAGGGAGCGGCGGGAAATCCTCTTCCCGGAACAAGTTGACCGGAGCAACCGGATCCGCAGTGCATCCGGCAGCCTGATGCCCCAACATGCCACACCGGAAACAAGTAAGGGGTTGCCGGGCATAATACACCCGCACGTAGTACCCTAAAAGTCGGACAGAAGATGGAATGTCCGACGTCAGGCGCATCCCGAGGGTACGAATGTTCGTCTTTACTCCCGTATATTTCCCAAAAGATAGCTTGTGCATCCTCACACTGACGACAGAGCCAAATCTCTGGAAGAAACGCCGGAGAAGGGACTCAGGAAACTCCATGGGGGCTCCATGTACACTCGCATACGTCACGGCACCTCTCCGATCAGAAATGGCCACAGATCCAGTGCCATCCAACAACTTCAAGGTACGTCCCTCGTACCGACGGAGAAAGTCATGGTACGCCTCCTCTCCCACAAACTTGATGATCACCTGGCGAGCAGTCACCAGCTCAACCCCGTAAATTTCCTCGACTGGGACGTGGAGGACGTCACACATGACCTGCTCCACGAGAGGATACCCTGCACGGCAGGTAAACTCCAAACCCACGGAGTTTACCCTCACCACAGCGGGAACATGGCCGCTGAACGCAAAAGCGCCACGTCAACCAGGACTTGGTTGGGCTGACGTTTAACTGTCGGGTGGATATTGGCGTCGTCAGCAAACACTCTGTTTGCAGTTATGGGTGTGAAAGTGGAAGATCTCGTGGGTCTACAAGTCTTTCGTGAGGACAGAATGGTTGTGAAGTTCGCCGAGAGTGGCTTGTTCTGGAGGTTTTTCGACCAGTATGAGGACAAGGAGGTGTGGCTGAGCAACGGTCTCGGCTCTGTAACTGTGACGAATTTGAGTGTGGAGTACACATTCGTGTCTATTAAGAATGCGCCGTTTGAAATGTCTGAGGATCTTCTCCGTCGGGCTCTTACCAGGTATGGGCGTGTGGACTCTATTCGTATCTGTAGGTACGCAACCGGAGACGCGAAGGGACTCAGTAATGGCTACAGGACGGCTAAGATGGTTCATCGTGGGAATGTGCCTTCTTCTCTAGCGCTTACTGATTTTATGGTCTCTTCTCCTACTGTAGGCAGATTCGGACGTGTTTTAAATATGGCCACGTTGGACATTTGGCTGCTGCCTGCGACACTTGGATGTATGATCGGATTAATGTGTTCCATGAAGCTGATTTTCCTCCATTGCCTGAGCGTGAGGATGTATCGGTTGTGGGTGACCCTCTTCCCTTTGTGAGAGGATGGACGCGGTGTTGGGTGCCGCTCCCGTAAGTGTGGTTGGTGGTGTATGTGTCGGGGTGGTAGGGGGGGCTGACCCGCCCCCGTCGTCGGCTTCCTCGCCGCTATCGGCTCCTTTGCCTCCGCCGGCCGTGCCGGCCCTGTCTCCAGCTCCTGTTCCTGTGACGCCTGTGGGGTGTGGGTCTGTATCCCCTGTGGGTAAGGCTGGTGTTTTTCCAGCTCACGTGTTGCCCAGTTTGTTGCGACCAGCTGTGGGCTTTACTCGGGTGCCTCCTGTTGGGGGCGACAATTCTGATGATCAGGGGCCCATGTCCAAGGGCTCCCGGAGGGCTAAGAGTGTGTCGCCCCCTCGTGGGTGGGCTGTCGAGAGTGACGCTGTGGATGATGATGAGATGGGGGTTACTGTACTGCCTCCGGTGCTTGCTGCAGTTGGCAACCCTCCTTGGGGGGGTTGCCCCTGGTGATCGTGACCTCGTGGTGGTACTCACAAAGAATCAGAGCCTGGAGGCCTCTGCTACTGTGCCCAGTGGTGGGCACCCTGGCGCTGCTGCGTTCCCTGTGGTTCCCCCTGGTGTGAAGACCTGTGTGACTCTCAGTGGGGACCTCTGTGACTACCCTTGTCCATCCCCTAGTGCTCGAATCCCTCGTGCAGCACCCCTCCCTGTGGTCGCAGCCTCTGGGGTCACGCTCAGTGCGTCGCAGGCTTTGGCACTCACTATGGATGGCCGGGTGCGTCCAGTTCCGTGGTGCTCCTCTACTCTTTGGGTACCGAGGACGAAGTGTTTTGTTTCTGGGGTGCCGAATCTGATGCCTCAGCCTTGTGCATCTCCTGGTAAACGGGTGTTCGATGACGTCAAGCTCATTTGGGAGGCTTATTGCTTGCAGTTTACGGTGAGGCAGTTTCCCGATAAATATGCGTAGTGTTTGTGCTTGCATTATATGCTCCCTGGATGTTTATACTTGTTTGTTGTGTTTCCTGTATTTATGATTTGTTTCCGTGGTATGTGTGTTTTTTTTTTGCCGGGTCCTGAGTGTTCTAGTATTTTATTTCAGGTGTGTTTGGGGCGTGACTGACGATTGTTCCCGGTTCCTGCGTGTTCCGATCGGGCGTGTGGATGTTGGGACTATGTGTGTCGGGTGTTCCGTGGGTTGTGTGTGTGTTTAGCATTTTTTTTGTTAATTTTGTGCCTTTTGTTTCTGATATTTCTTTTGCGCCCTGTGTGGTTTAATGTATATTATTTGGCACGCCCCATCTGGATTGTGCAGATTCTTATTGTGTGTGCTAATGTATCTCTCTTTGTTGTTTCATGTTTTCCAGTTACGTAATTTGCTTTATGACATTTGTTCTGTGTTTTTGTCATAATGTGTTCATTTGAGTTATGCATTTTGCTGTGGCTTTTGTACTTGTTTTGTTATATGATGCATTTATGGATTTGGTGCTTCGGTGCCTTTGTATTGTATGCTTTCATTGTCGTGTATTTTGTTTTATTAATAATAAAAGAAAAAAACTGCATCACCATCCGCACTTGACACTCTACCTCTCTCTGTTGCAGGTGAGTAATAGGTGAGTAGGAACAGTGAGTCATACAGAGTACATTTACTTACATTTACTTGCCGACCTTCACACACAGAACAACCCATCCTCCTGTTTAGATAGTAGTTTTTGCAACTATGTGCACCACAGTACAAACACTGATGTAATAAGCAATTAGATAGTAGAATTTGGTACTATTCACTTTAGTTCGAAAAATAAAGCTAAAGAACAAACTAAAATATTCCTAGGCCTAGTATAGCACACATTTGTACTATATTAGTACATATAACATACATTAGGGGTAAGAAGGTTAGGTTAGTTTAGATTGTCTTTCCTACAGAAATACAAAATCTTTTCCGGTTTGTCCAAAATCAACTGTACAGATTTCTACTTTCTAACTGTGTTGAACGTCACTATATGTACTGTAGTAATCATTGATACTACCAAAGCAGGAGGACGGGCTGCTCATTCACACCTCTTTTATACACTGCTGTGTAGCTCTTCACACACTTCATTTCCTCGAGCCTTCTCTCTAGTAGCCCACATTTTGGTCTCGTGTATAACAATAATAATAATAATAATAATAATATTAGTAAAAATAATAATTCTTTATTTAGGTAAAAATACATACATACAAAATGTATGAATGTACATTGTGATGGAAAAAAAGAAGTGTAGGTGTTCGGCAGCCCCTCCTAATGGCTGTTGTCAATGCCAATCACATTTACAAAAAAAAAATCGACTGCTTGGCTGTTGTCATCTGTGGTAAAGTAAGGGAATACACGCAAAATACATAGTATGAACAATGAAACTTTAATTTACTTGAAAAATTAGGAACAAAGAGAATCCCTTGGCTATGTACAGTGCAAACAAACAAGTCAAAAAAAATATAACATAAAATTAAGAACAAGGGCGACGTTACTCTACAAATAAAATAAAGACAAGAAAATGAATAAACAGGTGCTGAGAATAAAGCGCTGGCTGAGAACATCCACTAATAAACAGAGCATATATCAGTTGGTTGTTTTCAGCTTGAGAGCACAGGATATTCTATCTTCAATGACTGGTTCAGGCCCAGACTTCGGCTAGGTAGATGGCGCGGAGGTGCAGAGGTGCAGTAGTGCAGTCGGCGATTCACCAATCAGAAGCGGGCAGGCTGGAACTGGTAGTTTGGTGATCGGCGACGAGGGAGGGGGGAGGTGCAGAGCGAGTGTGTGATACGTTTGTGCTTGGCAAAACGTACACTTGCTTGTAGTATCTAGATGTTGTAGAAGTACTGCAGTAACTTGATGGTAGGAAAGAGCAGGCCTAATCTCTCTTGAAGGAGATTATCGTAACAGCTCTCCCCCGAAGCCTGCTCTTACGGGTTAAGTTACTTCAGTGGCTGGTGTAGAGGTAGGAGTAGCTGTCTCTACCTCGTAGACTCTGGAGAGGGCGTCGGCTATGATGTTGTCCGAACCTTTGATGTAGAAGATCTCCAGATTAAAATTCTGCAAGTACAGAGCCCATCGTAGAAGACGTTGATTGCTGAATTGGGCCTGTTGTAGGAACCGCAGGGGATTGTGGTCCAAGTAGATGGTAATGGACCGATTCCCCTGTAGGTAAGGTTCAAAATGTTGCAGATTTAGGACGATGGAGAGGAGTTCCTTTTCGATAGTGCTGTAGTTCTTCTGGTGAGGATTCAACTTGTAGCTGTAGTAGCTAACAGGAAGAACCTCCTCGCCTCGTTGTTGCATCAGGACGCCCCCGATGCCGGTACCACTGGCATCGACATTGATGATGAAGGGCTTTGTGATATCTGGAGAAGCGAGAATGGGATCAGAACATAGCAAAGGTTTAAGTTGTTCTAAAGCAACGGTCTGTTGAATGGTCCAATTATACCGTTGCTTGGGGCTGGTCAGATTAATCAATGGTGTCGCTACTGTACTAAAATTCTTCACAAACATACGATAGTAATATTCAAGTCCAAGGAAGCGCAGGAGCTGCTTCCTGGTCGTAGGTTGTGGGTAATGCTGGATGGCTTTGGTGTGAATTGTTAAAGGAGCTATGCTGCCACTCCCTATCACATGACCCAGATAATACACTTTACCTTTGGCAAATATGGACTTGCCCAAGTTGATGGTAAGGCCGGCTGTCAGGAGCTTGGAGAACAGTCGTTGCAGCTGGAGCAGATGTTCGCTCCAGGTGTTGGTTGCCACAACGATGTCGTCCAAGTAGGCGTAGGTGTGATCTAGGCCGTGGATGACGCGGTTGACAGCTCTCTAGAAGGTGGCCGGGGCATTACACAGTCCAAAAGGAAGGCGTTCATATCTGTATAAGCCAAAAGGAGTGGTGAAGCCAGATATTTTCTTAGCTCTCTGTCAGAATTATTTGGTAATAGCCTTTTAACAAATCAAGTTGGGATAAATATGTTGCATTACCTATTGCGTCAAGGATATCATCTATGCGTGGTAAAGGATAAGCATCCTTGACGGTCACAAGATTCAATTTCCTGTAATCGGTACAAAGGCGTACTTTACCGTGCGGTTTCGGCACCAAGATGCAGGGTGAGGCCCAAGGGGACTCACAAGGGGTGGCCAGCCCATGATCCAGAAGGTATTGTACTTCAGCATGCATAACTTCCTTTTTGTACGGGCTGATATGGTAGAAGGGTTGACGAATCGGCCGGGTATCAGGAAGCAGCTGGATGTCGTGCTGAACCACATTACACTCCTGCGGATCATTGTTGAACAACTTCTTATGTTCATGAAGAACTTTGATGAGAGGAGCACTATTACTGTCCTGTAAATAGGTATGAAGATCATTAAGGATTTCCGAGTTGGAAGGCAATGACTCAGAGTCAGAGTTTTCCGGAGGAGAAGCAGGGAAGGTCTCACTGTGGAGGTATGGATCTTTGAAAGTGGAGAGTGAAATTAATACAGTGGGGGGAATACCTTTATACTCCTTGAGAAGGTTGATGTGGCACAACTGGGCTCTCCCCGCCTATCTGGAATCTCAAGAACGTAGTTGTGGTTGTTTCTGCACTCCTTGATGCGGTAAGGTCCTGAAAACTTATTTTGCAATGGAGAACCTGGGATAGGAAATTATGCCAACACGAAGTCTCCTGGTTTAAATTTTCTTATTTTGCTGCGTTGGTCAAAATGAGTCTTCATCCTCTCCTGACCTTTCAATAGATTGTCATTAGAAAATTTACGTACTCTCTCTAGAATGTGCTTTATGTTTTGAAGAAACTGGGGCACATTCTGAGGGTCACTGAAGGTGGTATTACGTAGAGAGTCTTTAAAAGCTTTGAGAGGAGTACGGCACTTACGTCCGTAGAGCATCTCATAAGGAGATACTCCTAGAGACTCATTGGGAAGACTTCTGAAAATGCACATGATGAGGTTAAGTTATTTATCCCAGTCTTTCAAGGTTTCATTGCAAAATTTCTTTAGGAGTGCTTTTATCATTTGATGACTACGTTCAAGAGAACCCTGTGAAGCAGGATGATAGGGGCTGGACAATACCTGTGTGATGCTGAACTCTTCCAGTGTCTTCTTGAAGAGATCACTTGTGAAGTTGGTGCCACAGTCACTTTGCACCTCCCGTGGAAATCCGTATTGAGTAAAGATCTTCAGTAGTTGTTTCTCCACCGTAGCAGCCGTAATGTTCTTTACAGGAACTGCTATGGGGAATCTGGTGGTTGGACACAGGATGGTTAGTATATAAGCGTTGCCAGAACTGGTCCGGGGTAAAGGACCAACACAGTCTATGATGAGTCTGTGGAAAGGTTCTGCAGGCACCTGGATGGGAAGTAAAGGAGCCTTGGGAATCGGGATGTTAGGTTTCCCCTGCCATCTGACATATATGACACTGTTGCACGTAACTTTTGACGTCTTTAACCATACCTGGCCAGTAGTAGTCTTGTCTGATTCCGTGGTAGGTTTTGTTAAAACCGTAGTGAGAAAGTGCTCCGTGGGCCAGGTGTAGAATATCGGGCCGTAGGCTGTTGGGAACCACTAGTTGTTCGACATTTGCCCAATCGTCATCCTCCTTCAGCCTCCTGGGTCTGTATCTGCGGTAGAGCAACTGATTCTCTAGGAAGAACCCAGGGATACTGTCAGGTTGAGTCTCAGCCTGGAAAAATAATGGTGTTAATGAAGGATCCTCCCTCTGTAACTTACGGAACTCCAACATAGTAAGATTCGGTGGTAGATTCTGAGGGTTTTGAGGGACAGCGGTAGCAGTAGAGTCAGCTGGTTGCGGGCGTGCAGCTTGTGCATGGGTAGTCACGAAAACTGGAGGAGAAACTTCATCACCTTCTTGGACCTCTGCTGGAAAAAAAAACTTAAAGATGGGAATGTCCACTACAGAGGTACACACCTGGGGTTTGTCCATGATGATCAGGTTGGAAGGTTGCAGATCTTCTGCCAAGTCATTGCTCAGGAGAAGTTGCAGTCCAGACATGGGAAAAGGCTTTTCCCTGATGGCCACTTGGACTTCACCAGTCACGAAAGGACAATCCAGGTGGACTCTGGCGAGTGGATACGGATTGGTAGCAGTGAGGTCAGTGATAAGGACGGTTTCCCCGGTGTAAGTGATGTTAGGCACAACCGATTTCAATATTATTGATTGAAGAGCCGCTGTGTCTCTCAAGATCTTCAATTTGAAACGTCCCTCCGAATCTGTACCGTTGGCAGAGACAGTTCCAGGATACAGGTGTTTGCTGAAGAGAGAAAGATCATTAACAGGAACACCAACATTCATCACAGGCTTACCGGACTTAGGAGTCGGTTTGGGTTTAGTAGTTTCATTATTGCCTTTGTATTGAGCTTTTCCACATTTATCCATGGTATGTCCATAGAGTTTGCAATATTTACAATACAATTGAGAGCTCGCTTGATCGGTACTCACTTTATCATAACTATACCAAGACTTCTTACTGGAAGGTGGGTCTGGTGTTAGCCGGTGGATGAGGCTGTAGGTGTCAGCCGACTTCGCACATCTGATGTAGTCGGTTTCTTCTTTGTCTGCTAAATATAAACGGATGGAAGGGGGTGAACACGTCTCAAGAATTCCTCAACTAGAATGAGGTTGACGAGTTCTGAAAATGTAGAGACATGTGCTGCTTCCAGCCATTTCATGAAATATCTTTTCTTTGTATTGGCAAATTCTAAAAAGGTGGTGGTACTTGCCTTTAGATAACCACGGAATTTTCGTCTGTAGCTTTCGGTGGAGAGAAGGTAGGCGTCCAAAACTGCTTGCTTCAGGGTCTGGTAGTCATTCTCAGACGCTAAGGTACTGAGAGTAACTGCAGCTCTACCTGTGAGATGCACTCTGAGAAGGGTAGACCATTGATCTGCAGGCCAGCTAAGTTTTTTTAGCTATGGTCTCAAACCTGGTGAAAAATACATCGAACTCTGTCGCAACGAATTGTGGCATTAACTTACTGGCATAGGAGACATTGAAACTTACTGGGAGACTAGCTGTAGCTTGTTGGCGCTGAGTGTGGTGTGTAGTTTCCAAGGTGAGTTCTTGTTGACGACATGCTAGAGCCATATCAGCTTGCTTCTTATCATGCTCACGTTGCATCTCCAGGTGACGTTGTCTTGCTTCAAGCTGTACTCGCTCACGCTCTTGGTGTAGGTCCACCTCTTCTTTCTTTACGGCCATCTCGCGTTCCTTTAGGGCCACCTCGCGTTTCTGTTTTTCTTTCTTTAGGGCAGCCTCACGTTCCTTTCGTTGTAGAGCTTCTTTTGCCAGGACCGCCTCGCGTTCTTGTTCTTCTTTCCTCAGGGCAGCCTCACGTTC
The DNA here is from genome assembly GCA_020271785.1 of Procambarus virginalis. NCBI lineage: Eukaryota > Metazoa > Arthropoda > Malacostraca > Decapoda > Cambaridae > Procambarus > Procambarus virginalis. Next base: position 75,855 of record WNGS01043848.1, read on the forward strand.
TTGTTCTTCTTTCCTTAGGGCCGCCTCTTTCTTTATCTGGAGAGCTTCTTTTTGTTGTTCCCACTCTATGTTTGCTAGTTCGAGCTTCAATTTCATAGTTGCCAGAGGATGTTTATCTGCAATAGAATAGTTTTCGTGAGCTTCAGAGTCTATAATTCTTTCATCTAAGAGGTGATCCAAGATTATATTGTGCAAGTCATTTTTGTTGGAACCAGGGGGAGCATCTAGTTGATACTCGTGAGCAAGAGTTTGTAATTCGGTCCTCTTGGCACGAATTAAGTTCCCTGCTTCACTTGCTGGATCACTACGAAATGCTGAGAGACGAAACATTGTGAAAATAGCAAATAAATGTACAATGAATATACTTGTGATATTGGAAGTGTCGGTAACAGGATGACGTGGCAACTGGTACCTATCCTGTGGAATTTTAATCGTTAACAATTAACGTTAATATTAGTATAGTAAATGATTAGTCAATCAAAATCGCAGGAAATCTTGAACCTGGTACTCAATGTAAGAGAATAAAGGCAAGAAAATCCTACTAAATAAAATGAAACCGATAGTTTCTAAAACAAATAAAACATTTAATTGTTTCAAAAGTGAATAAGGTAGTCCAAGAATGTAGGCATACCTTGCCAAGTCTCTATAGGACAGAAGCGGGGGTTTTCCTACTAAATGAAATATGATACTTACAGAATTAGCGAACTTTTTGCTCTGAAAAAAGAAAGCTAATTCCCTACCTAAGTAAATATCATCATCTCTGACCGACGTGTAGGGGTGCGAGTGTCAACTGGTGACGAGAACTTCTGTTGAGGTCCCAACTCAGCAACGTAGTCCGTGCTAGAGGAACTATGGCCCTCTGTATCCTCTTTTGGTCGGAAAGCAGAAGATAGGGTGCTTTGACCCGAAGACAAATCAAAGTACCAGGGTACCAAAATGATGATCTGTCTGAGATTGAGAAATATCCTAGGGACAAAAGGTGGGAAACACGAGTAATAACACAGAGAGGGATGACCAATTAAGAAATGACTGAGGCCTCCAGTCACCACGTAATCCAAAGTTATCCAACACTCACAATATGATACCCTCGGAATGCACAAAATACACAGCACCATATAAATATTAAAAGTAATGAAAATATTGAAAAGCAACTGTATCAGAGCCAAGTACCCTTACCACAAATTTATGTTTTAGTACTAGTACCTGAGTGAAGCTCCCAGAGAGGCCCCCATTAAATGTGATGGAAAAAAAAGAAGTGTAGGTGTTCGGCAGTCCTCCTAATGGCTGTTGTCAATGTCAATCACATTTACAAAAAAAAGTCTACTGCTTGGCTGTTGTCGTCTGTGGTAAAGTAAGGGAATACACGCAAAACACATAGTATGAACAATGAAACTTTAATTTACTTGAAAAATTAGGAACAAAGAGAATCCCTTGGCTATGTATAGTGCAAACAAACAAGTCAAAAAATTATAACATAAAATTAAGAACAAGGGTGACGTTTCTCTACAAATAAAATAAAGACAAGAAAATGAATAAACAGGTGCTGAGAATAAAACGCTGGCTGAGAACATCCACTAATAAACAAAGCGTATATCAGTTGGTTGTTTTCAGCTTGAGAGCACAGGATATTCTAACTTCAATGACTGGTTCAGGCCCAGACATCGGCTAGGTAGATGGCGTTGAGGTGCAGTAGTGCAGTCGGCGATTCACCGATCAGAAGCGGGCAGGCTGGAACTGGTAGTTTGGTGATCGGCGACGAGGGAGGGGGGAGGTGCAGAGCGAGTGTGTGATACGTTTGTGCCTGGCAAAATGTACACTTGCTTGTAGTATCTAGATTTTGTAGATGTACTGAAGTAACTTGTTGGTAGGAAACAGCAGGCCTAATCTCTCTTGAAGGAGATTATCGTAACAACATGAATATACAACAAGCAGAATGTTGGATTTCTAGGATAGAGTTAGTTCATACTATGCCTAAAGCAACTAATATGCACAGAGTTTCAGGCAAGATATGGACGGGGAAAACTTAACAAAATAATACTTTAAACTAGTTGAGATGAAAAGCATGATTTTAACTGAAGTAGAAAAGAATGACAATAATTACATGCTGAATTGAACAGCAGAAACTGCCAGTAAGTGATAGAAACCCTTCTATCACTTACATCTGATATAGCTGTCATATATTATGATTCTGGCTAACAGCTAGTGCCCTTTGACAGGAATAAGAATTAATCTTGGTACAGTAAGTAATAGAAACCCTTCCATCACTTACTGACATTTAGACAAAGATAGCCAGGTGCGTCAGTGGTGGGAGGTCAGCCATTGTTAAAAAAGACCGAATCATTGGAGCAAATTCCGCTCCTATAATTCTCTTGGACGAAGTGTTATGGAAATCAAATTATTACTCTACCATCATCAACACGCTGTCAACAATTACAAGGGAAGTGTCTTTCCGAAATCTTAACTAAGTCATTATTGGCCAGTAATGTTAGCTAGATATGATTAATTCCAGTTAAGACACGAATGAACGACTCAACCCAAGTAATTAAGCCTTGGTCCTCATCTAATAATATATAAATGTTTCATCTGATACAGCTGTCATATATTAGGTTTCTGGTGTGAGAGTTTTTTGAGCTGTGCTGACTTACGTCAGTACATTGGAATAAATGAAATTGGTATAAGGAATTGAGCTCAGAAAATTTCTAAGAATTTTCTCTATTCTTTAACCTTTATTCATGTCGTGATATTCAACTAGGTCCCTGAGGAAGGACTTGCTTAGCTAACACACCAGTGTAGTAAGCAGCTCATTCCTCACTTTGGGACCCTGTACGAACAATTGACTAGGCGCGAGCAAACGCCGAGACTCCAATGAAATTGAAATCCCCTCCACTTGGGTCGTCGACCTTCGCTAATCGCCGAAGCGAATCTAACGAGTAGGTCCTGGGCTCTCACAACAATAATTTATTGTTGTGTAGTGCCGTATATTTGATCCAAAGCTCAGAAATAAGTCTCCAATAGTCGAGTGTGAAGAACATTTGCATAACGATAATAATGTGTGGGGGTGTAACGAAAAGACAGTGTTAACATAACAACTTAGTTTATTCAATAAAGTACTAACTACTACAACAAACAAAAGAATGTCAATGACGTTACTCGAAATCCTTCCTGTGACACTATCAATGACAGCTAGACACCAGCCCCTCGGACTGCATAATGAACTAACTCGAACATAAGCGTGCCCACAGAGGAATCAACAAGCAAGCAAGAACTAACAGATCTATAATCACAATTACAACAAATGACACAGTGAGTTCTGAAACACGTCTCCAGTAACCTCTTAACTGTTCTACGCCTCGGTGCAGTCTACATCTGCAATAGCGGTTGCAATGCAATCAAATCAGTAGTCTTTCAATGACATCAATAACTAATGGGTTCACTGGCAACTCCAGCACCCTTCCACAAATTAATCTTTACGTTAACACTTCGTCCCACGGACGATCAACAATCAATAACAATTGATTTACGTTAATAACAAAATAACATTTACGTTAATATAATAACCCTTACAACTGTCACTAGTAACGCGGAAATTACACGACACTCTACCCGTCGAGCATTCAGTGAGAAAATCCCATTAATCCCTGTACTACAAGACAGCTGATTAATCTCTTTACTAGTTACGTTAATTTACGTTAATCGGTTAATAATCACTCAGCGATGGTAAACTCTGATTTACAATGTCCAAAGTGCTAAGAGAACGGTAATCACTCGTGATTACCTTTAGAGTAATTAATTACTATCCTCAAGATCAATAATTAAACAGTTAAATACACAACCTTTCACACTGGCTCAGCAATTTACATTAAGGTATGAATTCCGTCTGAGCCTTCCATACCCAGACCAATTCAGTTGGCTAATAACAGTAATTAGGCACCACGTTTACGTTATTCTAAATGACGTTACTCTTCCCACGAGTCAATCAAGTGCCGGTACTTCTGGACATAAATAACGACGTTACGTTAATGGAACAATGTAGCCTTCGTGTGAGTCGATCAACAAGGATCGAGATTAATTACTTTGACTTCCTGAAACACGTCAATTACCCGGCCCACTGACCGTTAATTACGACAGACAATACTCTAATTCTTATCTGGCTGGTGGCTAGGCTCCTTGAGACTACCGTAGCTGCTTGCAGGAAAGTAAATTAACCCAAGCGTATTCTACGTTACTCATATTGTAAAAGAACAAATTCTCTTAAGCAATGGGCGTTCCCTCGGTTACGTTATATTAATTGCCTCGCAATCACCTCACTGAATACTGGACTTCGATGTCCTACCAGATAAACAGGAGAATATATGTATATCCAAGTACTCGTCTACAGCCGAGTTCACCCACGACAATGACAATCACACTAACAAATCACAGTGATTTACGTTACAATCCGGTTGCAATGACAATACTGCAGAACCTAGTAAAATAACATACAGGACATGAACCCTCTAGAACACTGCCCCCACAATGACTTTACTGAACTGCAGTCACCCACGGTGATTGCTCAACTCTAGCAACAATCACTAACAATGACAACCCCTTTGCAACAACACACACGGCAAGTACTCTAATTTCCAAACATTAGAATACTGCTCAACACTTACTTACTGTTGCAAATGACCCCAGTGCTCTCAATAACCCCTAGAACATAGGTCCCAAATTTGCAATAACCACACAGTAAATAACACAATAACACTGGGCACCGTGACACTACGATTATATATATATATAATTACTGCTGACACATGTAGCCTACAGCTATCAAACGTTATTGGGAACACTAAGGAGATCTCGCACTCCTAAATCACATGGGTGAGTGATTTATCGATCACGCATGCCAAATAAACACTCCCGAGTTTTACGTTACTCGACAGAGCGAGGGCTGTCACTCCCGACAGCCTCGTCACTCACCAAATTCTACCAAAAATTATGTTAATACTGCAACCACAATATGTATATATATATATATAAATCCCATTTGTCACGGTCCTGGGAACAATACAAGGAATTAAAACCACACTGTAGCACACTCCACAATAATCATTGCCAGGAATCACTGACGTTACCACATACCTGAGCGCTCAGTGTTGAAATTCCACACCTGCAAGACTACACATGAAATGATATCACTCCGTCCCATGGACGATCAAGAATGAATATTTACCACAATGGAATAATATAATATTACATGGACATCCTCTCAGTCCTTTGCTAATCTATGTATATACTCTGTTCCCGTGTGTACACACACACACACACACACACACACACTGTACGTCTGTGCTCACAAGACGTACGTCCCTCAGGACTGACACGATGACAAGGATGATTATCTCCTCGTCCACACTTCACTTCACCTACAGGTGCTGCGTGACAATGCGACGGAACACTTGACCTCGAATTCAAGCTTTAGAGACTACTAATCACCAGAAATACACACATAGGTACTTACATTCATACTGCAGGCTTACACACACCATTCCCATACATCAGGCACCCCGCTGTGGGTGGCTGGCTCAGTGGTGGTAGGCTGGCTGGTTGGTACCTCAGCGGTATCGTTCGTACAATGGCGCGCACCGAACCCTCCCACAACACGGCTTGTTTCGTACCCTCGACCCACCGGTAAGTGAAGCGTTCGTACACAGGTGACGCGCACAATGATTTCGTCTTAAACAATCATGGGAAATCTGCCTTAAAGCACTAACACTTATTTCCCCGTTCCCATCGACTGCTACAGAGCACTAGCAAGTCTAATCATCACTGGTATGGGATCTACGAGTCTGTTACTGCTCGTATGCACACTACCCCACGATCCCAGACCGATCACAAGACCTTCTCTACCCACTGTACACTGTCTTTTCCCCTCCAAGCGACGACTTCGGCCGGATTCTGTGACGACCGCTGTCGTAGATGAAGCAGGAGGTGCAGCAGCTGAGTAGTTGAATTAAGCCACCCCGACGCACTATACTCAATTTGGCCGAATTGAGCATAGGAGCGTCTTGACAGGGTGATGGCTCCTCCAGAATGATCCTCACACCGTCGATTCCCGCGTATTCCTCGAAATAACCAATGAGAGGCAGGCATACTGGGGCCTACCTCTCTCCTCCAATCAGCGACGGTGTAGCATAGCCCCTAGGGCAACTCCAAGATGGCCGACCAACATGGCGGCTCAAGATGTTTACTAAGATGGCGTCTGTTTCCATGGCGACGGCTCAAATGGCTAGCGCGCGAGGGTGGCCCACAGCTACCCACGCCAGTGGCCTAACTGTTTTCCCGCGCAACCTAGTCCCTCGCACCAAGCTATACAATGAGAGATGCTATCGGCTCTATCTCTGTCCACAGACATGCTACCACGGCCACGGTAACATTTCTGGACTGCTGGTGACTGGGGCTCTCACCTGAGCTCAAACACTAGATGTTTCGGTTGCTGGTTACCAAAGTTAAGTCCGCACACTTAACAAGTGCACTTAACAAGTGTACTGGCCTCCCACAGGCATAAGACACTATTGTAAGTGAGCTGGTGAACCATCCCCTCACATCTGGCTTACAGCTAGTGCCCTTTGACAGGAACAAGAATTAATCTTGGTACATCAGTTACTTGGGGTGTTGGTTAATAGCTACGCACGAGGATTATTTAGTGTCTACATCATAGTTATACCTGGTGGACTAGGCCTTCCATTCAATAAGATAAGGCACCTCCAATTTTTTTTTACTAATATATGCAATTTAATACGGCAGTTTGATTGCCTGCATATATATATATATATATATATATATATATATATATATTAATATATTATATATATATATATATTATGATTGTAATAGCTAAAGTAATAGCGATAAAAGAATATATATATATTAATATATATATATATATATATATATATATATATATATATATATATATATATATATATATTTTTAAGTTTGTGAGGGTACCACCTCTGGTGCCAATGTGGGGACCCATAGCCTCGGAGAAGAAAATAAAACGTATTCAGAGGAGACCTTGTGGTTTCTCACTGAACACTAATATTTTCTTCTCCTACCACCATATATATATATATATATATATATATATATATATATATATATATATATATATATATATATATATATATATTAGTGGGGTGAAACACAGAACATGGAAATATATATATATATATATATATATATATATATATATATATATATATATATATATATATATATATATGTGTGTGTGTGTGTGTGTGTGTATATATATATATATATATATATATATATATATATATATATATATATATATATATTATATATATATATATATATATTTAAAATAACCCCTCCCCTAATGTGTAAGGTTCGATTTGCGAAAATTATTGCAGAAATACAGTCCACTAAACATCATACAAATTGCTATCGAAATATATAAATTAATGTAAATATAAATTCTATATAAATTCAATAAATATAAATCTCACAGGTTGGTACCCGCATTATATGGTCCTTTGAACCAAGATAGTACAGAACCGGTTCGAATCTGCCACATTATATGGTTATCTTCGAGCCGGATGACAGATTATTTGGTCATCTTTGTACTGGATGAACCAGAGTTAACCAGTGGATTCATTAAATACACTTGTACTAGTGTGATTTATACAATAACAATCCATCGCCAGTCAAAGACCGGCAGCATAGCCTCGAGCTAACTCACGAGCCCCTTAGCCCAGCCTTATCAGCGGTTTCATGGTCAACCACCAATTGGTGGAGTGTTATTATGTGAAGTGACAGCGCTTATTTTAAAGCCAGCCAAATTATTGGCTGTGCCCTCGCAAGATTATTCACGAATTTTGTGGTTCTAATTTTGCGAGAGATTATCCACGAATTTTGTGGTGTTAATTTCACGAGGTTTCTAATAAAATTTAATAATTCTAGATAATATTAGAAGTATCATAGAGGCTATCATCAATATTTGTGTATATTATTTCTCTTAGAGAATTATTCAATATATATTGCACTAGTGTTCACAATACAATATTTACTAATTGCCCACCCACAACAGGGTAGGATATACATTGACTAGTATTTTTTGATGAGATAGTCCCCTATTAGCATTGACTAGTTGAACTATTTATTGTTCATACTAGTCCCATTATTACCATAGTCTAGTGGTACTATATTAAACAACCTAACACCATTAATGAATGGTACAGACTCTATTTTGTGTGTAATTGTTATCTGCTCGAGTTGAGTTGTGCATATATAATAATTTACTTATAATCATTGCATCTTTTGAGTGATTAATTAGTGTATATACCATCCTAGTGTGATAATTGAGGAGCTAACTTAAAGGTACTTCCAGTGACACTGGTTTATCACTCAAATCATTAGTATGTATGATTATATATATATAAAATGTGTATTAATTTTAAGAGCTAACCTCTAGAAGAGATAGGATTATAGCCTAGTGATAGCAGAGTTTTACCCTAGGCTACTCCATCAGTACTTGTTCAGTATTATGAGCAACCCAAGTACAAGCCCCACAAGGCTTAACCAACTAGCCAATATGGATATTGCAGGAAGAATGAAAAAGACCCTTGCAGGTCTTAAAGGCCACTTAACAAGACAGATCAAGAAATGTGAAGATTTGTCAAAACAATCTCCAGTTGATTATGCTGACCTGGAAAGCTATTATCAAGCAACTGCAGGTAAATTTGAGCAAATCAAATGCCAAATAGCAACATATGTGGCTAAACTTGCCAACACCAATTTATCAGAATCAGAAATAGACAACATTATGGTTGATCTAGCGAGTTATGAAGATCACACTCAGGCCACGTTACAGCCTTACGTCAAATTAATTGCCCAGAACACGGCAACAACAACAACAACAACTGTTTCATCTAATATGAGTCAAGCTAAAGCTCGACTCCCTTCAATTAATTTACCCACTTTCCCAGGAAAAGATGAGGAAGATTGGGAGGAATTTTGGAACAAATTCGTAGACCTTGTGGACTCAAAACAATCTTTACTTAAGAGTAGTAAAGTCTCTTATCTGCAAGGCCAATTATTAGGTGAAGATAAAACAGTAGTATCCCATCTGAGATTAACTAATAACGGCTATGATCTGGCAGTACAACTCCTCAAGGATAATTATGCTGATCAAGAAGTAAGAACATCACATTTAGTTCATGAGCTGTTGCATTTACCCCCACAGGAGGCTTCAGCTGATTCACTCCAAGTCTTCAAGCTGGAGGTAGAATCCATGATCAAAGCCCTCAGCCTGACAGCAGATACAAACGGGGCAGAGTGGGTCTTGAAAATAATTGTCCAGGAGAAAATACCTAGGGACGTATTGAGACAAATGAGTGCTCATTACAATAAAAGTATCTTATCCATGAATGAAATATCTGAGGGTTTACGTTCAGTAATTCATCAATTACGAGCACATGGCAAATTAAAACTATCAAGTAAATCTTCAGAAACCAATAATAGTAAACCACAGAGAACCAAAGGTACTCCAAATCAATCTAGACAATATAATTCAATACCAAAGTGGAACAGTGGTAGTATGGGCGTATATGCAGTGGGACCCTCCAAGCCTATAGTTACTGTGTCACCCAAGAACGTGACTCCAAAGGGTACTGGATGCTATGGAACATGTTTGTTCTGCAATGAGAAACATTCAATGTACCACTGCCCTAATTTTCCCTGATAGTGACGCCCGTGTTGAGCGACTCAAAGATTTGCAACATTGCACGAGGTGCCTCAGGAAACATAATATCAACGACTGTGAGACCCAATTACATACCTGTAATAGTAATAACAAGGTATTATATTATATTATATTACTATTAACATATATTATATTACTATTATATTACTATTAACAAGTAATAGGTGTAACAAGGGCCAGCACCATGCAGCATTGTGCGGAGAAACCAAAACAAAGTCTCTAAACCCCAAGGTGGTAGATAGCATTCCCACCACAGTACAGTACTGCAAGGTGCAACAAACAATTAGTGTCCAATCGGCAAAGTCCAAAGGTAATACAACTTTGCCTACTGCCCAAATTACCATCCAGAATAAGAGGGCCAAGGTCCATACCCGTGGGGTTGGTTGACCAAGGGACCCAGAGAACATATGTCACTAAAAGGTTGGCAGATGAACTACAATTAAGGCCTATAGCCCAGACGACAATCAACATCTCAGGGTTTCTAACAGATACAGGACCTCAAGTCTACCAGGGGGTACAACCATCAGTACGTTTAGGCAGGTACGTCTGTCAATTACAAGTTATTGTGGTGAACAAAATACCAGCAGACCTACATGTACAAAGTCTGGGAGCAACAACCCAATTCCTGAGAAATAGAGGAATAAAAGTGGCAGATAATATTAAGTCTGATCACCTCACCGACTTCGGTATCCTTGTAGGTACAGACTACTACCATCGATTCATCAGTAGCCCTACTAAATATCAGGGGCATAACCATGCTAAATTCTGCAGGAGGTAAATTACTCTCAGGCCCAGTATTAAGCCTGAGGAGACCTATGCCTGCAGATAAACAACACCAATATAAATCTAAATTTGTCAGCTAATTATATATCTCCAGTAGCATTATACTAAGGAGATTACAGCTGACTATAACAACAGAGATTGATATCACCATTTAAAGCTGATGATGAGTTAATGAGGCTCAGTGGGAAATCAGTCTAAACCTAATCAGTCTTTTAGCCTAAACAGCTAAAATTCCCTGTGACCAATGTCACTGAACCCACTGCAGTCTCATAACCACACTTGACTTTAATGATGGACTATTCAATCCTCTGAATCAATAACTAAATTAAACCCCAATAAATCCGTCGTCTGATTTTGATACATTTATTATTTAATCAAGATGAATTCCATGGGCCTCAGTGTATATATATCAGTGACCAGTTACCTGAACAAGCTTTAAGTTACATCTAAAGTCACTGATCTCACTGCAGTCCCTGAATCATACTTGACTGTGGTACTTGATCACATTCAGTCTTCTAGGTTGATATGTAATTAGGCTAGAATTGTAGTCTCCCAAAGAGTTAACAGGGAAATGAAATCGCATTAGACTTCTAACCCCTTGCAACTCGAGTACGGGACATCCGTCCAGAAAGAACAGACGCACAAAGTGTGATTACTAACAACTAACATCAAATTAATCTAATAATTCGAAGGAAGAGCATCGGTGTTCGTCTGTTCTAAATAGCACTTCGACCCATGAGCAGCGCCCCGGGGAATTATGTCGGAAAACCCGACACCATTTACTAATATTAAATACAATATGCAGATAATATTGCTGCTGTTGTATACACAAGTTAACCCATAGAAAATGTAGCTTGTAGTGGAATTTTCCATCAATAGAAAAAGGGATATTATTGCCACATAGTGCTATAAATTCACCAGCTATTCTGTTGGGAATTATTCATAAATACCGTAGTCTTTGGACTTATTACATCATAAAAACACCTTATTTGAATTAACTTAATTATCAGTATCAAAATACAGTAAATGTGACCCTTCTATCACTTACTGCCATCTGGATAAAGAGAGCCAGGTGCATCAGTGGCGGGAGGTCAGCCATTGTTAAAAAAGACCAAGTCGTTGGAGCAAATTTCGCTCCTATAATTCTTTTGGACGAAGTGTTATGGAAATCAAATTAGTGCTCTACCATCATCAACACGCTGTCAACAACCACAAGGGAAAAGTCTTTCCAAAATCTTATCTAAGTCATAATTGGCCAATAATGTTAGCTAGATATGATTAATTCCGGTTAGGACACGAATGAACGACTCAACTCAGGTAATTAAGCCCTGGTCCTTATCTAATAACATATAAATGTTTCATCTGATATAGCTGTCATATATTAGGATTCCGGCTTACAGCTAGTGCCCTTTGACAGGAACAAGAAGAGGAAACAAGAATTAATCTTGGTACATCAGTTACTTGGGGTGTTGATGCTAGCCTCACAAGTGGATTATTTACTGTCTACATCCAAGTTATACCTGGTGGACTAGGCCTATCATACAATAAGATAAGGCACCTCCAAAAATTTATTTACTAATATATGCAGTTTAATACTGTAGTTTGATTGGCTGCTATATATATATATATAGATATATATATATATATATAGATATATATATATTATATATATATATAAATATATATAGTATATATATATATATTAATATAATATATATATATTTAATATAACCCCCCCCCCCATTATGTGTAAGAATAGATTTATGAGAATTATTGCAGAAATACAGTAAATTAAACATCATACAAATTGCTATCGAAATATATATATTAACGTGTTTATCTCGTGTTTATTTTCGTGATTTACATACATTAAAGCTTATATAAATTCTATATAAACACATATAAATAAATAAATATAAATCTCACAGGTCGGTACCCAAAACAGGTTCTGCTACATGTGACGCAGAGGAATTGGCACAGGAGATGCACATGCACTGCCACATGTGACGAACAGGTACTGCCATATGTTAAGCACAGGTACGGCCACATGCGAAGCACAGGAATTGCCACATGGGAATCACATGTACTGCCTCATATGAAGCACAGGTACTGCCACGTGTAAAGCACAGGTAGCAAAGCACACGTACTGCCACATGTGAAGCACAGGTACTGCCATATGTTAAGCTCAGGCAGCAAAGCACAGGTACTGCCACATGTGAAGAACAGGTACTGAAATGTGAAGCACAGGTACTGCCACATATGAAGCACAAGTACTGCCACATGTGAAGCGCAGGTAGCAAAGCACAGGTATTGCCACGAGTGAATCACAGGGAATTCCACATGTTAAGTACAGGTACTGCCACATGTGAAGCACAGGTACTGCCACATGCGAAACACAGGAATTTCCCCATTATAAGCACATGTACTTCCACATGTGAAGCACAGGTACAGCCACATGTGAAGCACAGGTAGCAAAGCACAGGTACTGCTACATATTAAGCTCATGTAGCAAAGCACAGGAACTGCCCCGTGTGAAGCACAGGTACTGCCACAAGTGAATCACAGGTACTACCACAGGTGAACCACAGGTAATAAAGCACAGGTACATCTACGTGTAAAGCACAGGTACTGCACGTGTAAAGCACAGGTACTGCTACATGTGAAGCACTGGCACTGCGACATGTGAAGCACTGGTAGCGAATCAGAGATACTGCCACTTGCAAGGCCCAGACACTGCAACATACTTCCACATGTAAAGCAACCTGGGAAGCACAGGTAATGCCACATGTGAAGCACTGGTAGCGAAGCAGAGATAATGACACATGCGAAGCCCAGATTTTGCAACATTTGAAGCACAGGTACTGCCACATGCGAAGTACGGGTTCTTCCACATCTAAAGAACAGATTCTACCAAATGTGAAGTACAGGTACTGCCACATATGACGTACAGGTACTGCCACAAGTGAAGCGTTGGTACTGCCACAAGTGAAGCGTTGGTACTGCCACACGTGAAGCGTTGGTACTGCCACACGTGAAGCACTGGTAGCGAAGAACAGGCTTTGCCACTTGCGAAACTTAGGTACTACCACATGTAAAGCACTGGTAGCGAAGCAAAGGTGCTGCCACATGTGAAGCACGGGTACTGGCACATGTGAATCATAGGGAGCAAAGCTCAGGTACTGCCACATGTGAAGCACAGGTACTGCCACATGTAAAGCACAGGTACTGCCACATGTGAAGCACAGGCACTGCCACATGTGAAGCACAGGTACTGCCACATATGAAGCACAGGTAGCAAAGCACAGGTACTACCACATGTGTAGGACAGGTACTGCAACATGTGAAGCACAGGTATTGCCACATGTGAAGCACAGGCACTGAAACATATGAAGCACAGGTAGCAAACCACAGGTACTGCCATATGTGAAGCACAGGTACTGCCATATGTGAAGCACAGGCAGCGAAGCACAGGTTCTGCCACATGTGAAGCACATGTACTGTCACATGTGAAGCACGGGTAGCAAAGTACAGGTACTGCCACATCTGAAGCACAGGTACTGCCACATGCGAAGCACAGGTACTGCCACATGTGAAGCACAGGTACTTCCACATGTGAAGCACAGGTGTTTCCACATGTGAAGCCCAGGTAGAAAATCTTAGGTACTGCCACATGGGAAGCACAGATACTGCCAAATATGAAGCACAGGTAATGCCTCATGTGAAGCACAGGTAGCGAAGTCCAGGAACTGTCACATATAAAGCACGGGTACTACCAAATGTAAAGCAGAGGTACTGCCACATGTTAAGCTCAGGTATCAAAGCACAGGTACTGCCACATGCGAAGCACAAGCAGCAGAGCTCAGGTACTGACACATGTGAAGCACAGGTACTTCCACAGGTGAAGCACAGGTACTGCCACATGTGAAGCACAGGTAGCAAAACACAGGAACTGCCTCATGTGAAGCACATGTACTGTCACATCTGAGGCACAGGTAGCAAAGCACAGGTACTGTCACATGCAAAGCATAGGTCCTGCCACATGTGAAGCAAAGGTACTGCCACATGTGATGTAGAGATAGCAAAGCACAGGTACTGAAACATGTGAAGCACATGTACTGCCACATGTTAAGCACAGGTACTGCCACGTGTGAAGCACAGGTACTGTCACATTTAAGCACGTGTACTGCCACATGTGAAGCACAGTTTCTGCCACATGTAAAGCACAGGCAGCAAAGCACACGTACTGCCACATGTAAAGCACGGGTACTCCCACATGTGAAGCACAGGTAGCAAAGCACAGGTAATGCTACAGGTGAAGCACAGGTAGCGAAGCACAGGTACTGCCACATGTGAAACACAGTTTCTGCCACATGTGAAGCACAGGTACTGCCACATATAAAGCACAGGTACTGCCACATGTTAAGCACAGATACTGCTACATGTAAAGGACAGGTACTGCCACATACGAACCTCAGGTACTGCCACATACGAACCTCAGGTACTGCCACATACAAAGCACAAGTATGGCCACATGTGAAGCCCAGGATCTGCCTCATGCTAAGCACAGTTACTGTCATATGCGAACCACAAGTACTGCCTCATGCGAAGCGCAGGTACTGCCACATGCAAAGCACAGGTACCGCTACATGTGAAGAACAGGTAATTCCACATGTGGTTATCTTGAAGTTATCTTGAGATGATTTCGGTTATTTTTTAGTGTCCCCGCGGCCCGGTCCTCGACCAGGCCTCCACCCCCATAAAGCAGCCCGTGACAGCTGACTAACGCCCAGGTACCTATTTTTCTGCTAGATAACAGGAGCATAGGGTGAAAGAAACTCTGCCCGTTGTTTCCCGCCGGCGCCCGGACTCGAAACCGGGACCACAGGATCACAAGTCCAGCGTGCTGTCCCCTCGGCCGACCGGCTCCCTTTGGCACAGTTACTGCACTGTGAAGCACATGTACTGCCATCTGTGAAGCTCCGAGTATGCCAAAGGGTAATCACAGGTACTGCCACATGTGAATAACAGGTACTGCAACATGTAAAGCACAAGTACTGCATCATGTGAAGCACAGGTACTGCCACACGTGAAGCACAGGTACTGCGACATGTGAAGCACAGGAACTGTCACATGTGAAGCACAGGTACTGCCACAAGTGAAGCACAGGAACTGTCACATGTGAAGCACAGGCACTGCCACATGTGAAGCACAGGTACTGCCACATGTGAAGCACAGGAACTGTCACATGTGAAGCCAGGTACTGCCACAAGTGAAGCACAGGAACTGTCACATGTGAAGCACAGGCACTGCCACATGTGAAGCACAGGTACTGCCACATATGAAGCACAGGTAGCAAAGCACAGGTACTACCACATGTGTAGGACAGGTACTGCAACATGTGAAGCACAGGTATTGCCACATGTGAAGCACAGGCACTGAAACATATGAAGCACAGGTAGCAAACCACAGGTACTGCCATATGTGAAGCACAGGTACTGCCATATGTGAAGCACAGGCAGCGAAGCACAGGTTCTGCCACATGTGAAGCACATGTACTGTCACATGTGAAGCACGGGTAGCAAAGTACAGGTACTGCCACATCTGAAGCACAGGTACTGCCACATGCGAAGCACAGGTACTGCCACATGTGAAGCACAGGTACTTCCACATGTGAAGCACAGGTGTTTCCACATGTGAAGCAAAGGTAGAAAATCTTAGGTACTGCCACATGGGAAGCACAGATACTGCCAAATATGAAGCACAGGTAATGCCTCATGTGAAGCACAGGTAGCGAAGTCCAGGAACTGTCACATATAAAGCACGGGTACTACCAAATGTAAAGCAGAGGTACTGCCACATGTTAAGCTCAGGTATCAAAGCACAGGTACTGCCACATGCGAAGCACAAGCAGCAGAGCTCAGGTACTGACACATGTGAAGCACAGGTACTTCCACAGGTGAAGCACAGGTACTGCCACATGTGAAGCACAGGTAGCAAAACACAGGAACTGCCTCATGTGAAGCACATGTACTGTCACATCTGAGGCACAGGTAGCAAAGCACAGGTACTGTCACATGCAAAGCATAGGTCCTGCCACATGTGAAGCAAAGGTACTGCCACATGTGATGTAGAGATAGCAAAGCACAGGTACTGAAACATGTGAAGCACATGTACTGCCACATGTTAAGCACAGGTACTGCCACGTGTGAAGCACAGGTACTGTCACATTTAAGCACGTGTACTGCCACATGTGAAGCACAGTTTCTGCCACATGTAAAGCACAGGCAGCAAAGCACACGTACTGCCACATGTAAAGCACGGGTACTCCCACATGTGAAGCACAGGTAGCAAAGCACAGGTAATGCTACAGGTGAAGCACAGGTAGCGAAGCACAGGTACTGCCACATGTGAAACACAGTTTCTGCCACATGTGAAGCACAGGTACTGCCACATATAAAGCACAGGTACAGCCACATGTTAAGCACAGATACTGCTACATGTGAAGGACAGGTACTGCCACATACGAACCTCAGGTACTGCCACATACGAAGCACAAGTATGGCCACATGTGAAGCCCAGGATCTGCCTCATGCTAAGCACAGTTACTGTCATATGCGAACCACAAGTACTGCCTCATGCGAAGCGCAGGTACTGCCACATGCAAAGCACAGGTACCGCTACATGTGAAGAACATGTAATTCCACATGTGGTTATCTTGAGGTTATCTTGAGATGATTTCGGTTATTTTTTAGTGTCCCCGCGGCCCGGTCCTCGACCAGGCCTCCACCCCCATAAAGCAGCCCGTGACAGCTGACTAACGCCCAGGTACCTATTTTTCTGCTAGATAACAGGAGCATAGGGTGAAAGAAACTCTGCCCGTTGTTTCCCGCCGGCGCCCGGACTGGAAACCGGGACCACAGGATCACAAGTCCAGCGTGCTGTCCCCTCGGCCGACCGGCTTCCTTTGGCACAGTTACTGCACTGTGAAGCACATGTACTGCCATCTGTGAAGCTCCGAGTATGCCAAAGGGTAATCACAGGTACTGCCACATGTGAATAACAGGTACTGCAACATGTAAAGCACAAGTACTGCATCATGTGAAGCACAGGTACTGCCACACGTGAAGCACAGGTACTGCGACATGTGAAGCACAGGAACTGTCACATGTGAAGCACAGGTACTGCCACAAGTGAAGAACAGGAACTGTCACATGTGAAGCATATGAACTACCACATGTGAAACACAGGAAATGCCACATGTGAAGCACAGGTACTGCCACAAGTGAAGCACAGGAACTGTCACATGTGAAGCATATGAGCTACCACATGTGAAACACAGGTAATGCCTCATGTGAAACACAGGCATGCCCATGTAAAGCACAGGTACTGCATCACGTGAAGCACAGTTTCTGCCACAAGTAAAGTACAGGTACTGCCACATGTGAAGCATACGTATTTCCAAATGCGAAGCACTAGTACCGCTACAAGTGAAGCACATTTTCAACCACATGTGAAGCACAGTTACTGCCAAATGTGTAGCACAGGTACTGGCAAATTTGAAGCACTGTTATTGCCACATGTGAAGCACAGATCCTACTACATCTGAGCACCTGTAATGCCCAATGTGAAGCACAGGTACTATCTCATTTGAAGCACAGGTACTTATACATATGAAGCACAAGTACTGCCACATGAGAAGCACAGGTAGTGATGCACAGGAACTGCACCTGTGATACACAGGTACTGTCACATGCAAAGCTCAGGTACTGCCATATATGAAGCACAGGTTCTGCCACATGTGATAGACAGGTATTGTTACATGAGAAGCACAGGTATCAAATCATAGGTACTGCTACGTGTGAAACACATGTACTGCCACATGTGAAGCACATGTACTACCACATGTGAAGCACAGGTACTGCCACAAGTGAAGCACAGGTACTGCCACCTGCGAAGCACAGGTAGCAAAGCACATGAAATGCCACATGTAAAACACAGGTTCTGCCACCTATTAAGCATAGGTACTGCCACATGTGAAACACAGGTAATGCAACATGTGAAGCACATGTATTGCCACATGTGAAGCACAGGTACTGCCTCATGTGAAGCACAGGTAATGCAACATGTGAAGCACAGGTACTGCCACATGTCAAGCGCAGGTACTGCCACATGTGAAGCACATGTATTGCCACATGTGAAGCATAGGTACTGCCACATGTGAAGCACAGGTAATGCAACATGTGAAGCACAGGTACTGCCACATGTGAAACGCAGGTAGCAAAGCACAGGAACTGCCACACGTACTCACCTAATAGTACTCACCTAATTGTGCTTGCAGGGTTTTTAGCTTTGGCTCTTTGGTCCCATCTCTCAACTGTCAATCAACTGGTGTACAGATTTCTGAGCCTATTGGGCTCTATCATATCTACATTTAAAACTGTGTATGGAGTCAGCCTCCACCAAATCACTTCCTAATGCACTCCACATTTTAACTACTATGACACTGAAAAAAATCATTCTAAAGTCTTTGTGGCTCATCTGGGTACTACGTTTCCACCTGTGTCCCCTTGTTCGTGTCCCACCCGTGCTGAGAAGTTTGTTTTTGTCCACCCTGTCAGTTCCCCTGAGAATTTTGTAGGTGGTTATCATGTCTCCCCTTACTCTTCTGTTTTCCAGGGAAGTGATGTTCAGCACCTTTAGCCTTTCCTCGTAGCTCATCCCTCTCAGTTCCGAGAGGAGCCTGGTGGCATACCGCTGAATCTTCCCAAACTTTGTCATGTGTTTAAGTAGGTATGGACTCCAGGCTGAAGCTGCATTCTCCAGGATTGGTCTTACATAAGTGGTATACAGGGTCTTGAACGATTCCTTACACAAGTTTCTAAAGGCAGTCCTTATGGTGGCCAGTCTAGCATATGCCGCTGATGATATTCTTTTGATGTAGGCCACTGGGGACAGGTTCGGTGCGATATCAACCCCCCAGATCTTTCTGTGATTAACTATGAAGCAATACCTGTGAAGCACAGGTACTGTCATAGGAACTGCCATATGTGAAACACAGGTACAGCTATATGTGAAGCACAGACAGCAAATCACAGCTTCTGCCACATGCGAAGCACAGGCATTGCCACATGTGAGACAAATGTACTGCCACATGTGAAGCACAGGTAGCAAAGCACAGGTGCTGCCACATGCAAAGCATAGGTCCTGACACATGTGAAGCAAAGGTACTGCCACATGTGAAGCACAGATAGCAAATCATAGGTACTGAAACATATGAAGCACATGTACTGCCACATGTTAAGCACAGGTACTGCCAAGTGTGAAGCACAGGTAGCGAAGCAAAGGTACTGCGACATGCGAAGCACAGGTACTGTCATATGTAAAGCACGGGTACTCCCACGTGTGAAGCACAGGTAGCGAAGCCCAGGTACTGGCACATGTGAAACACAGTTTCTGCCACATGCGAAGCACAGGTACTGCCACATGTAAAGCACAGGTACTTCCACATGTAAAGCACAGGCAGCAAGGCACAGGTACTGCCACATATAAATCACAGGGACTGCCACATGTGAAGCATAGATACTGCCACATGTTAAATACAGGTACTGCCTCATGTGAATCCCAGGTACCGCCACATATGAATCACACATACTGCCATATGTGAGGCACACATACTGCCACAAGTTAAGCACAGGTCCTGCTACATGTGAAGGACAGGTACTGCCACATACGAAACTCAGGTACTGCCACATACGAACCTCAGGTACTGTCACATGCGAAACACAAGTATGGCCACATGTGAAGCCCATGTACTGCCTCATGCTAAGCACAGTTACTGTCATATGCGAAGCACAGGTACTGCCTCATGCGAAGCGCAGGTACTGCCATTTGCAAAGCACAGGTACCGCCACATGTGACGCACAGGTACTTCCACATGTGAAGCACAGTTACTGCACATGTGAAGCACATGTACTGCCATCTGCGAAGCACAGGTACTGCCACATGTGAATCACAGGTACTGACACGTGCGAAGCACAGGTACAGCCACACGTGAAGCACAGGTACTGCCATACGTGAAGCACAGGTATTGCCACACGTGAAGCACAGGTACTGCCACATGTGAACCATAGGTACTGCCACATGTAAAGCACAGGTAGCACTGCACAGCTACTGCCAAATGTGAAGCACAATTACTGCTACTTGTGAAGCACATGTACTGCCTCATATGAATCACAGGTCCTGCCACATATGAATCATAGGTACTGACACATGTGAAGCACAAGTACTGCCACATGTGAAGCATAGGTACTGCAACATGTGAATCACGGGTAGCAAAGCACAGGTACTGCTACAACTGAAGCACAAGTAATGCCACAACTGAAACACAGGTACTGCCACCTGTGAAGCACAGGTAGCAAAGCACATGTTTTGTCATATGCGAAGCACAGGTACTTCCACATGTGAAACACAGCAATTGCCACATGTGAAGCACTTTACTGCCACATGTGAAGTACAGGTAATGCCACATGTTAAGCTCAGGTAGCAAAGAGCAGGCACTGCCACATATGAAGCACATGTATTGCCACATGTGAAGCACAGGTACTGCCACATGTGAAGCACAGGTAGCAAAGCACAGGAACTGCCACATGTACTCACTTAATAGTACTTACCTAATTGTGCTTGCTGGGTTTTTAGCTTTGGCTCTTTGGTCCCATCTCTCAACTGTCAATCAACTGGTGTACAGATTTCTGAGCCTATTTTGCCCTATCATATCTACATTTAAAACTGTGTATGGAGTCAGCCTCCACCAAATCACTTCCTACTGCACTCCACATTTTAACTACTATGACACTGAAAAAATTATTTCTAAAGTCTTTGTGGCTCATTTGGGTACTGCGTTTCCACCTGTGTCCCCTTGTTCGTGTCCCACCCGTGCTGAGAAGTTTGTTTTTGTCCACCCTGTCAATTCCTCTGAGAATTTTGTAGGTGGTTATCATGTCTCCCCTTACTCTTCTGTTTTCCAGGGAAGTGATGTTCTGCTCCTTTAGCCTTTCCTCGTAGCTCATCCCTCTCAGTTCCGAGAGGAGCCTGGTGGCATACCGCTGAATCTTCCCTAACTTTGCCATGTGTTTAAGTAGGTATGGACTCCAGGCTGGAGCTGCATTCTCCAGGATTGGTCTTACATAAGGGGTATACAGGGTTTTGAACGATTCCTTACACAAGTTTCTAAAGGCAGTCCTTATGGTGGCCAGTCTAGCATATGCCGCTGATGATATTCTTTTGATGTGGGCCACTGGGGACAGGTTCGGTGTGATAGCAACCCCCCCCCCAGATCTTTCTGTGATTTACTATGAAGCAATACCTGTGAAGCACAGGTACTGTCATAGGTACTGCCATATGTGAAAAACAGGTACTGCTATATGTGAAGCACAGACAGCAAATCACAGGTTCAGCCACATGCGAAGCACAGGTATTGCCATATGTGAGACACATTTACTGCCACATGTGAAGCACAAGTAGCAGAGCTCAGGTACTGCCACATGCGAAGCATAGGTATTGCCACATTTGAAGCACATGTACTGCCACATGTGAATCACAGGTAGCAAAGCACAGGTACTGCCACATGTGAAGCACAGGTACTGCCACTTGTGAAGCACAGGTATTGCCTCATGTGAAGCACAGGTAGCGAAGCACAGGTAGCGAAGCACAGTAACTTTCACATGTGAAGCACGGGTACTGCCACATGTGAAGCACAGGTACTGCCACATGTTAAGCTCAGGTATCAAAGCACAGGTACTGCCACATGTGAAGCACAGGTACTGCCACATGTACAGCACAGGTACTGCCACAAGTGAAGCACAGGAAATGCCACATGTGAAGCACAGGTACAGCCACAGGTGATGAACAGGTACTGACATATTTGAATCACAGGTACTGCGATTTGTGAAACACAGGTGGCAAATCACAGGTTCAGCAACATTCGAAGCACATGTACTGACACATTTGAAAGACAGGTACTCCCACATGCGAAGCACAGGTATTGTCAAATGTGAAGTACAGGTACTTCCACATGTGAAGCACAAGCAGCAGAGCTCAGGTACTGACACATGTGAAGCACAGTTACTTCCACAGGTGAAGCACAGGTACTGACCCATGTGAAGCACAGGTAGCAAATTACTGGTACTGCCACAAGTTAATCACAGGTACTGCCACATGTGAAGCACTGGTACTGCGACATGTAAAGCACAGGTACTGCCACATGTGAAGCACAGGTAGCAAAGCACAGGTACTACCACATGCAAAGCATAGGTCCTGCCACGTGTGAAGCAAAGGTACTGCCACATGTGAAGCACAGATAGCAAATCATAGGTGCTGAAACATGTGAAGCACATATACTGCCACATGTTAAGAACAGGTACTGCCACTTGTGAAGCACAGGTAGCGAAGCAAAGGTACTGCCACATGCGAAGCACAGGTACTGTCACATGCGAAACACAAGTACTGCCACATGTGAAGCCCATGTACTGCCTCATGCTAAGCAAAGTTACTGTCATATGCGAAGTACAGGTACTGCCTCATGCGAAGCGCAGGTACTGCCATTTACAAAGCACAGGTACCGCCCATGTGACGCACAGGTACTTCCACATGTGAAGCACAGTTACTACACATGTGAAGCACATGTACTGCCACATGTGAACCATAGGTACTGTCACATGTGGAGCGTGGGTAATGCCATATGTGAAACACAGGTACTAAAAAATGCAAATCACAGGTACTACCACAAGTGAAGCACAGGTACTGCCACATGTGAAGCATAGGTACTGCAACATGTGAATCGCGGTTAGCAAAGCACAGGTGTTGCTTCAACTGAAGCACAGGTACTGCTACAAATGAAGCACAGGTACTGCTTCAACTGAAGCACAGGTACTGCCACCTGTGAAGCACAGGTATCAATGCATATGTAATGTCACATGCGAAGCACAGGTACTGTCACATGCGAAGCACAGGTACTGCCACAAGTAAAACGCAGGTACTGCCACATGAGAAGCACAGGTACTGCCACATGCGAAGCACAGGTACTGCCACAAGTAAAACGCAGGTACTGCCACATGCGAAGCACAGGTACTGTCACATGCGAAGCACAGGTACTGCCAGAAGTAAAACGCAGGTACTGCCACATGAGAAGCAAAGGTACTGCCACATGCGAAGCACAGATACTGACACATGTAAAACACAGGTACGGCCTCATTTGGAGCACAGGTACTGCCTCATGTGAAGCACAGGTACTGCCATATGTAAAACACAGGTACTGCCTCATTCGGAGCACAGGTACTGCCACATGTGAAGAACGGTACTGCACACGTGAAAGCACAGGTAATGAAGCGCAGGTACTGCCGCATGTGAAGCACAGTTACTGCCACATTTAAGATAGGTACTGCCACATGCAAAGCACAGGTACTGCCACACGCGAATCACAGGTACGCAACATTTTAGGCACAGGTATTGCCACAGGCGAAGCACAGGTACTGCCACATGCGAAGCACATGTACTGCCACATGCGAAGCACAGGAACTGCCATATGCGATGCACNATATAATAAACAATGAAATTTAATTATTCTAGAAAACAAATTTAAATAAAGATAAATTCTTGGCTGAACAACGTGAATAGATAACAAGTGAAAAGAACTAACATAAAAATGAATTACGTTAACAGGAGGACAATATGAAACACAAATGAAATATAAATGGTCAATATATAAAAATGGTGCTGGGAATATATGCACAAGCTATAGACCGCTATTTGATCACACGAAGTGAATCAACTAGGAGTTCACAGCTGAAGAGCACAAGATATTCTGATGGTTGTACTGCAAGTCGACCCCGACATCGCCTTGGCGTGGAACGTGGTTGGTGCAGGGCTGGAGTGGCGTGTTCTCGAACGGCCAATGAAAATGCAGGAAGACCCACAACTCGGTAGTTTGCTAGTGAAGTGCAGTCGGCGAGGAGCTGGCGGTGAGGTGTGTCAGGGGGGAGGGGGGTGCAGGTGCGTGTGGCTGTCTTGATATATACGTTTAAGCTACTGTAGAACGTATCTTGAATGTAGCTGGGAATGTGACGAAGGTAGGGAAGAGCAGGCTCAATCTCTGGGAAGAGATTATCATCACAAATATATATATATATATATATATATATATATATATATATATATATATATATATATATATATATATATATATATATATATATATATATAATGTGTATTAATTTTAAGTGCTAACCTCTAAAGAGGTAGGATTACAGCCTAGTGATAGCAGAATTTTACCCTAGGCTACCATCAGTACTTGTTCAGCATTATGAGCAACTCAAGTACAAGCCCCACAAGGCTTCACCAACTAGCCAGTATGGATAATGCAGGGAGAATGAAAAGAACCCTTGCAGGTCTTAAAGGCCACTTAACAAGACAGATCAAGAAATGTGAAGATTTGTCAAAACAATCTCCAGTTGATTATGCTGACCTGGAAAGCTATTATCAAGCAACTGCAGGTAAATTTGAGCAAATCAAATGCCAAATAGCAACATATGTGGCTGAACTTGCCAACACCAATTTATCAGAAACAGAAATAGACGACATTATGGTTGATCTAGCGAGTTATGAAGATCACACTCAGGCCACGTTACAGCCTTACGTCAAATTAATTGCCCAGAACAAGGCAACAACAACAACAACAGTTTCATCTAATACGAGTCAAGCAGAAGCTCGACTCCCTCCAATTAACTTACCCACTTTCTCAGGAAAAGACGAGGAAGATTGGGACGAATTTTGGAGCAAATTCGTTGACCTTGTGGACTCAAAACAATCTTTACCTAAGAGTAGTAAACTCTCTTATCTTCAAGGCCAATTATCAGGTGAGGCTAAAACAGTAATATCCCATCTGAGATTAACTAATGACGGCAATGATCTGGCAGTACAACTCCTCAAGGATAATTATGCTGATCCAGAAGTAAGAACATCACATTTAGTCCATGAGCTGTTGCATTTACCCCCACCGGAGGCTTCAGCTGATTCACTCCAAGTCTTCAAGCTGGAGGTAGAATCAATGATCAAGGCCCTCAGCCTGACAGCAGATACAAACGGGGCTGAGTGGGTCTTGAAAATAATTGTCCAGGAGAAAATACCTAGGGACATATTGAGACAAATGAGTGCTCATTACAATAAAAGTATCTTATCCATGAATGAAATATCTGAGGGTTTACGGTCAGTAGTTCATCAATTACGAACACATGACAAATTAAAACCACCAAGTAACCCTCAGAAACCAATAATAGTAAACCACAGAGTACCAAAGGTACTCCAAATCAATCTAGACAATATAATTCAACACCAAAGTGGAACAGTGGCAGTGTGGGCGTATATGCAGTGGGACCCTCCAAGCCTATAGTTACTGTGTCACCCAAGAACGTGACACCAAAGGGTACTGGAAGCTATGGAACATGTTTGTTCTGCAATGAGAAACATTCAATGTACCACTGCCCTAATTTTCCTGATAGTGACGCCCGTGTTGAGCGACTCAAAGATTTGCAACATTGCACGAGGTGCCTCAGGAAACATAACATCAACGACTGTGATACCCAATTACACACCTGTAATAGGTGTAAAAGGGTCAGCACCATGCAGCATTGTGCAGAGACACCAAAAACAACGTCTCCAAACCCAAGGTGAAGATAGCATTCCCACCACAGTACAGTACTGCAAGGTGCAACAAACAAAGAGTGTCCAATCGGCAAAGTCTAAAGGTAATACAACTTTGCCTACTGCCCAAATTACCATCCAGAATAAGAGGGCCAAGGTCCATACCCGTGGGTTGTTTGACCAAGGGTCCCAGAGAACATATGTCACTAAAAGGTTGGCAGATGAACTACAATTAAAGCCTGTAGCCCAGACGACAATCAACATCTCAGGGTTTCTAACTGATACAGGACCTCAAGTCTGCCAGGTGGTACAACCATCAGTACGTTTAGGCAGGTACGTCTGTCAATTACAAGTTATTGTGGTGAACAAAATACCAGCAGACCTACAAGTACAAGGTCTGAGAGCAACAGCCAAATTCCTGAGAAATAAAGGAATAAAATTGGCAGATAATATTAAGTCTGATCACCTCACCGACTTCGATCTCCTTGTAGGCACAGACTACTACCATCGATTCATTGGTAGCCCTACTAAATATCAGGGCATAACCATGCTAAATTCTGCAGGAGGCAAATTACTCTCAGGCCCAGTATTAAGCCTGAGGAGACCTATGCCTGCAGATAAACAATACCAGCAGAAATTAAATTTGTCAGGTGATTATATTTCTCCAGTAGCATTATACTAAGTAGATTACAGCTGACTATAGCAACAGAGGTTGATGTTAATATCATCATTTAGAGCTGAAGATGAATTCATGAGGCCTCAGTGGCAAATCAGTGAACAGTAGCCTAAACAGCTACAAGTCACAGCGACCAATGTCACTGAACCCACTGCAGTCTCAGATCCATACTTAGCTTTAGTGATGGGCTATTCAATCCTCTGAATCAATTAACTAAATTAAACCTCAATTAATCTGACGACTGATTTTGATACATTTATTATTTAATCAAGATGAATTCCATGGGCCTCAGTGTTAATATATCAGTGACCAGTTACCTGAACAAGCTTCAAGTTATATCTAATGTCACTGATCTCACTGCAGTCCCTGAATCATACTTGACTGTAGTACTTGATCACATTCAGTCCTCTGGTTAAATAATATGTATATAGGCTTGAATTTTAGCCTTTCAAGAGTTAACAGCGAAATGAAATAGCATTAGACTTCTAACCCCTGTAACTCGAGTATGGGACATCCGTCCAGTACGAACAGACGCAAAATGTGTGATTACTAACTACTAACATTAAATTAATTTAATAATTCGAAGGAGGAGTATCGGTGTTCATCTGTTCTAAAGAGGACTTCGACATGTGAGCAGCCCCCCGGGGAATTATGTCGGAAAACCCGACACCATTAATAATATTATATGCAAAGCATTGACCTTGAAATGTCCTTTTGCACTATGCGAGGTTTCTGTCCACGCTGAGCTGGCCTTAGGACACCTGTGTTATCATTTTATAGAAGTACCGCCCCAGTCGAACTCCCCACCTGATAATGTCCTCGGAGCGGATCGCTGCTGCCGTTGTATAAACAAGTTTCCCCATAGAAATGTAGCTTGTAGTGGAATTTTCCGTCAATAGAAAATGGGATATCATTGCCACATAGTATGATAAATTCACCAGCTATTCTGTTGGGAATTATTCTTAAATACATTAGTCTTTGGACTCTTTACATCATAAAAAACATCTCATTTGAATTAACTTAATTATCAGTACCAAAATAGAGTAAATGTGACCCTTCTATCACTTACTGACATCTGGACAAAGTAAGCCAGGAGCGTCAGGAGGGAGTGGTCAGTCATTGTTTGTTAAGACCAGAGGCGCAGGGGAGCAAATTCAGCTCCTATAATTTCTCTTGGATGAAGTGTTATGAAGATCAAAGTGTTCTACCATCAACACACTGTCAACATAAACAAGGGAAGTGTCCTACCGAAACCCGTTTATCTAATAATTTCTGGCCAGTTAATGTTAGGTAGATATTGGGCGAACCGGTTAGGATGCGAACTAGCCTCATTATAAAGGTAATTGTGCATTGGTCCTTATTATTTAATATACAGTGTTTTCTATGATATAGCTGTCATATTTTAGGATTCCGGCTTTATAGCTAGTGACCTTTGACAGGACAAGAAGAGGAAGCAAGACTTGATACAACAGTTACATGAGGTGTAGGAAACTAGCCACACACGAGGATAATTTGGTGTCTACATCCTAGTTATACCTGGTGTACTAAGCCTGCTGTACAATAACATAAGGAACCTCCTCAACGTACACTAATATATGTAGTTTAATACTGTAGTTTGATTGGCAGCATATATATAAATTTAATATAACACCCCCCTAATGTGTAAGGATCGATTTGTGAGATTATTGCAGAAAAACAGTCCACTTAACATCATACCAATTGCTATCGAAATATATAAATTAATGTAAATATAAATTCTATGTAAATTCATATAAATTAAATAAATATAAATCTCACAAGTCGGTTCCCACATGTGGATCCTTACTGAACACTTTGATATTTTCTTCTCCTACCACCCCTATTCTTTTGGTATGTGTGTATATTTATCTAACTTGACTTGAAAATGTCATTACACAAAAAAAGTTACAATATTGATTACATGCAGGGTACAAGGCTGCTTGTCACAAGTTGTATAGCTCCTCCAGCTCCTCAGATGGCGGGCAGGAACCATGGATGCAGTGAGCATTTCCTCTCTGGATTGCCACACTAAGGCGCTGAAAAAGAAAACTGGCAGCTCTAGGGTCTCTAGTTGTTTTGATTAGCTTAGACCCCAACTCCTTCAAAAAGCTAGCAGCACTTTTGCCCCAGGCACCAAGTGTCTCTGAGGCAATGGGGACAAAATCGTAGTAGTGCTCAAGGTCACTGTATTTACATGTCTTGGCCGCTTCCCGGTGATTGGCAGCTCCTCCTGCTTGTGTAGCACTGAAGTCAACATAGGTATTGGCTAAAGTTAAAACGCAAGTGTAGTCCCACATCAACTGTCTACAATTCTTCCAGGGGTTCACCGTGATTTCATCTGGGCGACCGACAGGCTCATCAGAGTTGCGGGACATTAGGTAACGGGGCTCTCTCTCTGCTGGACAACTTGCTGTTGTAAGGCTTCTCTTAATAATGTCATTGACATCGCCGTATCTTGCATGCCATCCTCCTGTCCTTTGGCAGAGAAGGCCATGCCGTCCGTACCTGTCGGCCTCTGCCTCACCGCAAATACACCTGTATTCTGTGTGGACTGGGGCAGCGAGGCAGAGAGCCATGGCAATTCGGAGGGCCTGCAGTGTGAAACGGGTGCCGGTTGCATATATATATATATATATATATATATATATATATATATATATATATATATATATATATATATATATATATATATATATATACATATATGTTGTACCTAGTAGCCAGAACGCACTTCTCGGCCTACTATGCAAGGCCAGATTTGCCTAATAGGCCGAGTGATTTTCTTTATTTTCCATAAATTGTTTCCAATTAGTTTATTTGAATTATTATTATTATATTATACTAGGAACATAAATTATTGACTTAGTTATATTGGTTTACGCTAGGTTAAGATAGGTTAGGTTAGGTTAGGTAGGGTATGTTAGGTTCGGTCATATATCTACATTAGTTTTAACTCAAATTAAATAAAATGAACTCATACATAAAGAAATAGAAAGGTCCATCATTTCATAAGAAAAAAATTAGAAAATATATAAATTTAGGAAAACTTGGCTTATTAGGAAAATTGGGCCTTGCATAGTAGGCAGAGTACGACGTTCTACCTAATATCATATATATATATATATATATATATATATATATATATATATATATATATATATATATATGTCGTACCTAGTAGCCAGAACGCACTTCTCAGCCTACTTTGCAGGGCCCAATTTGCCTAATAAGCCAAGTTTTCATGAATTAATTGTTTTTCGACTACCCAATGTACCTAACCTAACCTAACCTAACTTTTTCGGCTACCTAACCTAACCTAACCTATAAAAATAGGTTAGGTTAGGTTAGGTAGGGTTGGTTAGCTTAGGTCATGAAAACTTGGCTAATTAGGCAAATCAGGCCTTGCATAGTAGGCTGAGAAGTGCATTCTGGCTACTAGGTACGACATATATATATATATAATATAATATATATATATATATATATATATATATATATATATATAATATATATATATATATATATATATTGTGACGGTAACGTGTTGGAAATGGTGTTCTGCAGTCTTCCAATGGCAGATGTCAATGCCAGGCCACATATATGTAAGTTAAAAAAAAAGGAAAAAAAAGAATGACTGCTTGTCTGATAATCTGTAGTAAGGTAAAGTAAGACACACAAAACACAAAAGATAAACAATTAAATTTAATTATTCTAGAAAACAAAGTAATATAAAGACAATTCCTTGGCTGATCAAAGTGCAAGTCAACAAGTGAAAATAACATAAAAAAGAATGATTTTAGTGAACAATGGGACATAGAGGACATACAATAATGAATAATAAAGAAATGGTGCTGGGAATATATGCGCTAGCTATAAGCCTCTATTTGATCACACAAGGTGAGTCAACTAGGTGTTCATAGCGTGAGAGCACGAGATATTCTGACTGTAGTGCTGCCAGTCGACCCCGACGTTGCCTTGGTGAGTAACGTGGTTGGAGAAGGACTGAAGTGGCGTGTTCTCCAACGGCCAATGAGAATGCAGGACGGCCGGCAAGTCGGTAGTTCCAGACTGGGAGTGTCTGGCGACCAGGTGTGCAGGNTACAGTCTCTCTTGTGTAGGCGACGTTGGGCACAGCTGATTTCAAGACGATCGATTGAAAAGCCGCTGTGTCCCTCAAGATCTTAAGTCCAAAACGTCCCTCAGAATCTGAACCGTTGGTAGTGATAGTTCCTGGATACAGATGCTTGCTAAAGAGAGAAAGATCATTAACATGAACACCAATATTCATTACAGGCTTACCGGACTTAGGAGGAGTCTGTTTGGGTTTAGTAGATTCGGTGTTACCTTTATATTGGGACTTACCACATTTTTCTATGGTATGTCCATAGAGTCGACAATACTTACAGTACAGTTGAGAGGTACCTTGTTCTGGGCACACTTTCTCGTAACTGTACCAAGACTTCTTACTGGTAGGTGGTTCTGGTGTCAGCCGGTGGATGAGGCTGTAAGTGTCAGCCGACTTCGCGCATTTCACCAAGTCGGTCTCTTCCTTATCTGCTAAGTTTAGGCGGACAGGAGGAGGTACGCGCCTCAAGAATTCTTCAACCAGCATGAGGTTGACGAGTTCTGGAAAAGTAGAGACATGTGCGGCCTCCAGCCATTTCATAAAATATCTTCGTTTGGTGTTGGCAAATTCTAAGAAGGTGGTGGTACTTGCCTTTACGTAGTCACGGAACTTTCGTGGGTAGCTTTCGGTGGAGAGAAGGTAGGCGTCCGACACAGCTTGCTTCAGGGTTGTGTAGTCGTTTTCAGACGCCAAAGTGCTGAGTGTGACTGCTGCTCTACCTGTAAGATGTACTCGGAGAAGGGTAGCCCATTGGTCGTTAGGCCAACTAAGTTGATTAGCAAGGGTCTCAAAAGTCGTGAAGAAAACATCAACCTCCGTTTCTACGAACGGTGGCATTAACTTACTTCATGGGAGATATTGAAACTTGGAGGAAGACTAGCTGCAGCTTGCTGGCGTTGAGCTTGGTGTGTAGTGTCCATCGTGAGTTCTCTTTCATGACATTCTAGAGCCGTTTCCGCTTGCCGTTTGTCGTGTTCGCGTTGCATCTCTAGTTGTTGTCGTCTTGTTTCAAGTTGTACTCTTTCATGCTCTCTGAATAGGGCCAACTCACGTTCTTGTTGTTCTTTAAGTAGTGCTGCCTCTTCTTTCTTGAGTTGTAGAGCTTCTTTCGCCAGGGCTGCCTCACGTTCTTTGTGGTCGGCTTCTCTCTCCTGTTGTTCCTTCCTGATGGCAGCTTCACGCTCTTGCTCTTCCTTTCTGATGGAGCTGCTTCCTTTTGTTGCTCCCGCTCGATCTTAGCAAGTTCTAGTTTGAGCTTCATTGCTGTCAAGTCATGCTTATCTGAAATAGTGTATTGTTCGTGAGTATCAGAGTCTATAATACCTTCTTCCACAAGGTGATCCAATACTAGGTTATGTACTTCATATTTGTGGGCTCCATGAGGAACTTCTATGTGATACTCATGTGCAAGAGTTAACAAGTCGACCCTCTTAGCATGACGTAAGTTCTCTATTTCACCTTCTGGATCTGACTGGAAAGCTTGCATACGAAACATGGTGAAAATAGCAAATAAATGAGACACGAATATACTGTGGTGATATGGTGAATGTCAGAAACAGGAAACGTGGCAACTGCTACCTATCCTGTGGAAATGTTAATAATTAAAGTTAATTCAAGATGGTAAATGATTAAGGTCGCAGGAAATCTTGTACCCGGTACTCACTGTGGGAGGATAAAGGCAAGAAAATCCTACTAATTAGTTGAAACTGAGTTTCGAAAAACAAGTGAAACACTAATTGGTTCCAAAGTAAATTAGGTAGTCCAAAAATGTAGGCATACCTTGCCGAGTCACTATAGAACATAAGCAAGCTTTCCCCACTAAAATTAAATATGGTACTTACAGAATTAGCGAACTTTGTGCTCAAAAGAAAGAAAGCTAATTCCCTACCTTAAGTAAGAACCATCATTTCTGACCGACGAGTAGGGGTGCGAGTGTCAACTGGTGACGAGAACTATTGGCGAGGTCCCAACTCGTCAATAAAAGTCCGTGCTAGAGGAACTATGGCCCTCTTTATCCTCCTAGAGTCGGTTTGCAGAAATTAGGTGCTATTGACCCGGAGACAGACCACAGTACCAGGGTACCTATATGATGATCTGCCGAAAATATGAGAAATATCTGAGGGACAAAAGATGTTAAACACGGGTAATAACACGGAGGGGGAGACGACCAATTAAGAGTATGACTGAGGCCTACAGTCACCACGTAATCCAAAGTTGTCTCACACTCACCATATGCTACTCCCGTAATGCACAATATACACAGCACCATATGAATAATAAAAGAGATTAGTGAAAATATTGAGAGCAAGGGAATGAAAGTCAAGTACGCTTACCACAATTACCAATACCTGAGTGAAGCTCCTAGGACAGGCCCCCAATTATATGTGACGGAAAAGTGTTGGAAATGGTGTTTGGCAGTCTTCCACTGGCAGATGTCAATGCCTGGTCACACAGAAGAGAAAAAAAACAAGAGACTGCTTGTCTGATAGTCTGTGGTAAGGTAAGGTAAGACACACAAAACACAATATGAACAATGAAATTTAATTACTCTAAAAAACAAATTGAAATAAAAACAAGTCCTTGGCATTGAAATAGTGCAAAAGAAATAACAAGTGAAAATATATAACAAGATGAATACAAGACTGGTTACGTTAACAGGAATACAAAGATAAAATGGTGCTGGGAATATATGCACAAGCTATAAACCGCTATTTGATCACACGAGGTGAATCAACGGCCAATGAGAATGCAGGGAGACCCACAACTCGGTTGTTTGATGCAGCAGTTGAAGGGTCGGTGCTGAGAAGAGGTGTGCAGGAGTGGGGGGGGTGGGTATGCAGGTGCGTGTGGCTGCCTTGACATACGTTTAAGCCACTGTAGAACGTATCTTGAATGTAGCTGGGAATGTGACGAATTTAGGGAAGAGCAGGCTAAATCTCTTGGAAGAGATTATCGTCACATATATATATATATATATATATATATATATATATATATATATATATATATATATATATATATATATATATATATATATATATATATATATATATATTATATATATATATATATATTATATATATATATATATATATATATATATATATGTCGTACCTAGTAGCCAGAACGCTCTTCTCAGCCTACTATGCAAGGCCCGATTTGCCTAATAAGCCAAGTTTTAATGAATTAATATATTTTCTCTAATTTTTTTCTTATGAAATGATAACGCTACACATTTCATTATGTATGAGGTCAATTTTATTTTATTGAAGTTAAAATTAACGTAGATATATGACCGAACCTAACCAACCCTACCTAACCTAACCTAACCTATCTTTATAGGTTAGGTTAGGTTAGGTAGCCGAAAAGTTAGGTTAGGTTAGGTTAGGTAGGTTAGGTAGTCGAAAAAACATTAATTCATGAAAACTTGGCTTATTAGGCAAATCGGGCCTTGCATAGTAGGCTGAGAAGTGCGTTCTGGCTACTAGGTATGACAGATATATATATATATATAATATATATATATATATATATATATATATATATACTATATATTATTAAATATGACCGAAAAAGTGAGATTAATAATTCTAACATGAATTTCGCGATTTCCTATGTTTCTTTTCCTGGTGACGGTAAATGAAAAATCAATTCTCAAAATTCATTTTTTATTTCTAGTCTGACTCGACACTTGAGCGCGTTTCGTAAAACTTATTACATTTTCAAAGACTTTAGTTTATCCACACACAACTTATGCCTGAAACAGCATTGGCTCTTATACCTGCATTTGGGTGAGGTGATGTAATACAATAGTGGGTGAAAAACAAACTTTCAACAAAAACACAGAACATGGAACAATGGGTATAGATTTGCAGAAGTTGGGTACAAATAGAACTGCAGAGGTTGACCCTGAGCAGCCGTGGAGCAGCCGTGGAGTGCGGACGTGTCCCTCCGTGACTGCTGGGGTAGTTAGCCGTTTGGTCGCCAGGTGGCGGGGCGTAGCTGCCCTCCCAGTGTTGTTGCCTGGCTGGCTGTTTGCTGACGTGGCGGAACTGCGTTACGATGGGGGTCCCACTCCCACCAGTACTGCGGGCTCAGTCTGTGGGCCTGGAATTTTCTAGCCGGGCTGGGTACCCGGAGATTGCACGGGTGTGTGAGCAGCTGCAGGTACCTGTGATGGATATCTACGGTGTCGAGCTGGTGACGGCCCGTCGGGTGATCCTCAAGTTCACTGAAGAAATGGCGTATCGTGCTTTTCTCCGTAGATACGAGGGGCGGACTCTGCCTCTACAGGATGGTGAGGGCACTGTTTCCGTCTCGGATCGGAGTGGTGCTCTCACCTACGTCAGTGTTCATGGGGCTCCGTTGGAATTTCCAGAGGGTCTGCTACGGCGGTATTTCGGCCGGTTTGGCGCCATCGTGAGTGTGCGAGTGAATGTGGTGTCTTCGAGCCCACTTAAGGGCGTCCGGACGAACATTCGTACCCTGGGCATGAGGCTACGGGAGGATATTCCGTCCTCAGTGCGGCTGATGGGGTACACGGTTCGTGTATTCTACGCCCGCCAGCCTCGGACATGTTATCGTTGTGGCCTGTCGGGCCATCAAGCTGCTGACTGTTCTGCGCCCGCCTCTGCGCCTGTGAACCTCTTCAGCGAGGAAGACTTTCCACCACTTCCTGTGGAGGAGGACGCCTCTCCGGACGCGGCTGCACCCCCTGTGTCGCCTGATGAGCCCCCTGTGGTGGAAGTTCCCCCGAATGTCGCCGACCCTATGCTGGATGTTGCGATGCCCTCGGTGGAAACTCCTGCTCCTGTCACTGATGAGCCCGTGGGCCTTTCTGATGCTCCCTCCTCGCCGTCTGTTCGCCAGTCTTCGGTTTCTGCGCCTGGCCCTGCGTGCTCGCCTGCGAACTCGCCTCAGGTCCCGGCTGCGCTGAGTGCTGGGGTGGCTGTGGGGCCTCCTGTTGTGTGTGGTCCGGTTCCCCCTGCGGTTGAGGCTGCTGCAGTCATGAGACGGGCGGTGATCCGCACGGCTTGTGATGCCCGTGGTTCTGGGTCCGCCTCCGGCTCTGAGGATGTGCGCCCGGTGCCCAAGCGGTCCAGGCATTCTTCTACTGCATGGGCTGATGTGGAGGGTTTCGACGGCGATGGGTCTTCGGGAGATGAGGTGGTGGTCGCTGACGTCCATGTACCTGCTGATGCCAAGGGTTGTGTGTATGATTCGCCTCCTGTTTCGTCTGTAGGCGGTTCCCCGCAGTGGGGGGTGGTTGCTCCTCCGGACGTTGGGGAGGGGGGTGCTGGTGCAGGCCGCGACCTAGTGTTGTTACTAAAGAAGGATGTTCGGCGAGGGGGGCCCCTGCAGGTGTCCCGTCCGGTGGTTGCTGCGGAGCCCTGTGGGGCTGCAAAGGTTACAAGTGCGTTGCCCGTTGCCCGCGCCTGTAAGGGGCAGCCCGTCCCGTTCATCTTGGCCTCCGGTGTGGCGCATGATTCGGTGACTAACCCTTTGGTTGTTCACTTTCATGGCCGAGTGCTGCCTGTTCCGTGGTGCCCCTCGACCGTCTGGGTTCCACAGGCTCGGGTATTTGTTGAGGGTGTGCCGCTTTCGATGCCCGATCCTCGGCAGACATTTCGTCACCCTCTTTCGGACGACATCCTGTTGTTGTGGGAGGCGTATTGTGTTCGTTTCCCGGCAGCGGAGTGGCCGGAAAAGTATGCGCAATCTTGATAGTTTGTTCTGTGGTGTTTATTGGGTGCCCTTCAGGCCAATGTAATTTCGGCTATGCCTTTTCATAAATTATGTTTCTTTGATTTATTGTATTATGTGCCCTTCTGGCTATGCTGTTTGCTCTCTTACGTGAGGGGTTATTATGCAGAAATTTTGTTTTTTTGTTTCTGTTTTGAATTGTTATTATGCCATGTTATGAATTTTATTATTTTTTGTATTGTTCTCCTCTGCTTTCAATGTGTAATTTGGTCTTGGTTTATGTGTTATTGTATTTAGGGTATTGTTTTGCCTGTTTGCGCTTTTTGGGTTGATAGTTTTGTACTGTGATGTCGGTCCTTCTGGCCGGTGTTTGTTTTGTGTTTGCTAAATTCGGTTTTATTATGTACCTTTTATTGTATTTATTGCTTGTACTTGCATGCTTGCATGTAAAAATAAATTTAAAAAAAAAAAATAGAACTGCAGAAGGCCTATTGGCCCATATTTCTTGATGTTTCTATATTGGAGCGGAGTCTTGAAGTTGGTGGAACCAGCAATCAACAGCCAATTAACGCACAACTATATTCTACCCACTTCAAGACTCCGCTCAAATATAGAAACATCAAGAAATTGTTGTTGTGCGGTCGGGCGAGGGGGGTTCACTCATGTGCCACCCAGTGTTTATAGAAATAGATTTGGGAAAGAAAAACAAAAAATAGCAATCATGTTTAGTGTTAATGGAACTCACAGTGTGTCAGACTTCAAGTGTATGATTCATTCACCATTGTGCAGTGACATACAAGGAAATTGTACCAGTGTTTAAGTGTCGCCCAGACCCCCCCTCAAGCCAAGCGGGGCCTGGTCATCCCCCTCCCCGCCCGCCGGCCTCACCACACCACTGTACCTCCTGCCAACCCACCACCCACCCCACCCTGCGTCTGGGCGTCTCCCATCCACCTATTCACCGCCCACACAGTGCCTGTTGCAGAGATGTGTCACCCTCCATGCACCCAGATATGGTACAGGTCACAGCAAGCATGCAGGTTCCTCCTAAAAGGGAGGGAGACACAAGTACCCACATGAGTGGTGAGTGCAAGGGACAGCTAACTACCCCTGCTGCCACAACCCGTGTCCACCCTCCCTCGCCGCGCCGATGTCACAGCCCGCCCGGGGGATGGAGGGGACTCTCCCAACTAACCAGGAACCCCTCAGCCAAGAACACAGTCCTGGAAACAATGCACCCAGAGGGGGAGCCAGACCCAGAGGAACGTGTCGGGTTTGTGACGAATCTCACAGACTTAGGAACGATGGAACCCTACGTCAGCACAACGGCTGTGAGGGTTCATGGAAGGAACCTGTGGAGAGAGAAGGCCCACAAGGTCCCTCGGCACCCCCCACACATCCCAGCAAACTTCATGTCATCAGATGACCTCCTGGGGGCCATCAAAGCATCCACCACCAGAACTCTTCCCCACATTCCTAAAGCAGCGCGCCCATTTGCAGCAGGGAAATATACAGACCTTCTAAGGAAAGTGAATGAATGGTCTGAAAATCTTAATGCCGCGGCCACCATCAAAGCATGGTATAATTTGTTCCTGTTTGGCAATATTTGCTTAGGTTTACCTGCAAGAGGAGGCAAGCCACTAGCCTCATCAGTCACTAGGGCAATAAACAATTTCCCCAGAGCTGACAACTTGATCCCCATCCCTCCTCAACGCAAAAACCATCGTGGCAGACCGAAGAGTTCCAATGACAATTTTAAGCTTGGAACACAAGTGACCCAAAAAATTGAAGAGGGCAACACAGTAGGGGCAATTACGTTACTTACCAGTGGAGAAACAATCGCCCCTAGAAATACTGCAACTGCCGACTCACAGAGAGAGAAGCACCCTCCCAGAGTACCATGGGAACCCACTGCTTGGGACACAAATGCCGCAGACATGCGACCTCTATTCCTCCAAGCGTCAGAGGATACATTAGAGTAAGACCTCAGCACCTCAAAATGACAAACCCAATTCTCGGCGAAGTTGCAGAGACACTACTGTTAGAGGTCACGAAGTTTGTCAACGACTGCCTCTCTGGGTTGATCCCAGATACAATTAAACTCTTCTTCTTCGAAGCATCCCTTTGTGCCCTTAAGAAGAAAGATGGTGGGGTCAGACCCATTGACGTGGGTAACACACTTCGGCACCTTGTTGCTAGGGCAGCTGTCAGAAAAATTAGCATAGACCCTGCAACGAGTCTTCGACCCCCATCAACTAGGTTTTGGTGTCTCCCATGGCTGTGAAGCAGC
Organism: Procambarus virginalis; assembly: GCA_020271785.1. Classification (NCBI taxonomy): domain Eukaryota; kingdom Metazoa; phylum Arthropoda; class Malacostraca; order Decapoda; family Cambaridae; genus Procambarus; species Procambarus virginalis. The sequence goes on from WNGS01043848.1 coordinate 114,910, forward strand.
ATCTCATGCAGCGCGAGCCTATATTAAGCACCTCCCAGAAAATTAGGCATTAATTAAATTAGACTTTAAAAATGTCTTCAACCAGGTAAAAAGGGATGTGGTACTGGAAGCAGTTCGAACAGCTTTCCTTCTCTACTTCCTTTCGTTTCATCAGGGTACAGTAGGGAATCGACACTGTTGTTTGGGGAACATGAAATTGTTTCTGCAGAAGGTGTCCAGCAGGGAGACCCACTTGCCCCTTTCCTTTTCTGCATGGCAGCTAAAGAGGTCACAAGCAGGTTGTCCAGCGAATTCAACATCTGGTTCCTGGACGATGGCACCCTAGCAGGGACACAGGAATCCCTGCTAGGAGATCTTCAGTTAGTGAAATCGAAGGGAGAGGAACTAAACCTTACACTAAACCCATCAAAGTGTGAAATCATCTCATCCAGCCAACCAATCATAGATGCAGTACGAACCTTATTGTCAGGAGCCCCAGTGAGCTCCCGCCAACAGTGTGTTGCTAGGGGCACCTCTGGGCTCGAACGCCATTGAGGTAGTCCTTGAAGAAAAGCTGAAAGACCTGAGGAGTATGCAGGAAAGAATAAGGGCTTTGCACGCTCACGATGCTTTGTACCTTCTTACAAGGTGCCTGGCTTTGCCCAGTCTTACCTATTTCCTCAGGTGTGCTCCTTCCTTTGACAGCCCAAAATTAACGGAATACGACTCACTCCTAAAGTCAGAAACTATGAAAGTATTAAACCTTTCCCTGCAAGATGACCAGTGGGACCAAGCAACGCTCCCAGTTAAACTCGGCTAGGTATTCGCAAGGCAACGCATTTAGCATTGCCGGCACTCTTATCCTCGACCAGTGCTACAAGTGAATTAGTGAATGAAATACTACTGGAATACTTAAGGAACTTCACTGGGATTCGTGATCCCAAATTTGTGGAAGGAGCTGGTCAGTGGGACACACTCGCCAATTCACACACCCGACCAACTTGTCCAAACGACGGTAAACAGGCCAAATGGGATAGCCTCATAGTGGAAAACATCGCCAAAGCATTGCTGGAGGCAGCTTCGGAGAAGGACAAAGCGCGTCTCCTAGCTATGCAAGCCCCCCATGCTGGGGACTTCCTGTTGGCAGTCTCTAATTCCGCCCTGGGCACCCGCCTGGACCATTGGGCTCTAAGTATTGGCGTTGCCCTGCGCCTCGCCTTATCTCCACCGAGCACCGGTGTATTTGCGGCCATGCACGGGCAGACCAATATGGCAGCCATGGTCTCATCTGTCGTAAGACACTGTGAAAGAATGCCAGACATGAAGCAGTCAATGACATCATCAAGAGAAGTTTGGCTACAGCTGGGTGTCCAGCACAAAGGGAACCTCAGTTGTGCAGACCTGACTACAGCCAAAAATGCCCAGATGGAGTCACCCTGCAGCCATGGAGGGAAGGTTAACAGGTCGTATGGGATTACATATGTGCTTCCACATTGGCTGATACCTATCTACGTTACAGCTCAGCAAAGGAAGGTGGGGCAGCCACCTTCAGGGAGACCCAGAAAAGCAACAAGTACAGAGACTTAGAACGTTGTTACAGGTTAGTGCTGATAGGCTCTGATACTCTGGGCGCCTGGGGTAAATGTGCACTTAAGTTCCTAAAGGTAGTGGGTGAGGAACTCATTGGAAAACTAGAGACCCACGAGCGGGAAGGTTCCTGTTCCAGCACCTCAGTGTCGCAGTTCATAGGGGAAAGGCGTGCTGTATCCTAGGTACGCACCCAACCTCCGAGGAACTAGACGAGGTCTTCGAACGCTGCTTGTTATATTGTTATATATATGTGTGTGTATTCTATTATATTGTGGTGGGTTGGGTGTTGTCGTTGATCCTTCTCTATGGACAACCCAACCCAAAACTCGATAGAGTGCTTATACTTTACCAGGAGATCACCCTGGGCACTTCTGGCTCATGGAGAGGGGCTCAACATCACACGTTTAGGGAATGCGGCTCCAACACTTAGCCTTGTTGTCACGTGCACACACCCACTCGAGCCGCTGTGACTCCTCACTCTCTCCTTATGTGCTATGATCTCCTCAATCCCCTTTGACTTATGAGATTTCTGTTCTACTCTGTCCACAGCTGTGGTTCTCGGTTCTTTCTCTCTCTCTCCTTTTTTTCTACTTCCTGGGAAGCCTCACTAGGACAAGGGCAAACACCAGCAAATTTCAATACATTTACTGGACAAAGCACATACACAATACATACACACATACAATAATAATAATATTGAATCCTACACTCTATACTATTTCAGTCAGGTTGCACTCCAACACCATCAGAACTCTATCATCTGCTTATCAAGTGGTATCCTATCTCCTGATTCACCACTTAATACTACCAACCTCTTCAAGTAGGTCAAGTCTTATAACACAATATTGCACTATCAGCAAGAGAATATATATATCTATAAACACATACAAGGAAAATCAGCGTTTGAATGCAATAACATAAATGTTAGTATAAATGTTCCTAAATATACAACAATGATCAATCATCCCCCCTATCGGTCCTAGCACAAATATATATATGTCTCTGCAGATAATCCAGCCTACGACTGTAACTTTATACTTCAGTACAAGTACTCATTGGCACAAAAATGGCAAACAATCACTCACCGTTCACTGCGTCTTGGACGCTAATGACAACCAAATCACACTACCAACTCGCTACAAAATCAACTCGAACTTCCCGTCTGCATTTGAAAGTTCATTACCCTGATATCTTCAGGTTCTTCCGGGTTTAACTACCCGGATCCTCCGCAGCTCTTCCAGGCTGCTACACCATGAAGTCTTCCTTGAGCAACTATGGTGCTTCACCACTTCTACTAGGGTCCACCACAGCTCTCCTGGCTGCTACACCATGAAGTTTCCTCGAACAGAACTGGAGTTTCGCCACTGGTATTACAGAAGCACGTGATACTCCTCTTCACTGCTTCTCCTCACAGCTCGAGTTCATACTCTGTCACTGCCATGGAGTCTCATCAACTACTCCCTCTGTGCTGGCTTCGAAGTTCTCAGCAACTTCTTCCCCAAAGACAAACCTGCAACCCATTGACATGCCAATAAAAATGTTTCTTTATAAACACATAGACGAAATAATCCACACAATATGTTTGCATCCAACACCTATCTGCTCTCTACATACTGTGAGAGTGGACTCCCCCGTTTGGGCTGGACCTTCATCACCTTCGCCCGGCCAGGCGGTCCTCCTCACTCTGGGAGGGTCACCCGCCACCAGTCAGTTGGCTTCAGGCAGTTGACGAGAGAGGACGTGCTACTCGTCCTTCCAGCTGTGTCTCTCACGTCCGTCCTCTCATTTAGGCTTCCCGCCTCACCAAAACATGTCTAACTTATCAATAAACATTCGCTACTGTCGCTGGGCACATGACCAACTACAAGTAATCACTATTAATTGGCTTAAAATCGTGCTTACCACAGATTGTCTAGTCGAGGACGCTCTCCCTACTGACGGAGTCTGATCAGGACGCTCCCACGGCCCACGATAATGTCTCTGGGCTTCTTAATAAACTCTCCTCGCCGTCCAGGTCTTGAGACCACAACGTTCCCAGCTCAATTCCACAGCCGGAACATCTGCACACTTCCTTTCTCTTGGAGATATATCACTAGGGGTTCCTTTCTGACAGGAGCTCGCACGGAGCACACCTTCCCCTCGCGATGTCTGGTACTCAAGTGAGGTCAAAGCCCTTTCGAAGCGATCCTCATGCCTCCAGCAAATTATCCACATCTCATAACCAGTCACTTATCTAATTTCTTATTCAATGCCCATTATCTTAAATGGTTTATCAAATCCAACCAACTATTTTACATCTGTGTCTCCACCTCTATATTTCCTAGACCTTCTAGTCAGGTCAGGCCTGATAAAATAATTCTCAAAGGGGAGACTCGTTTTTCGGCTGCCTAGGATCATAACACTCCCTCCCCCTTGTTTTGGAGAATTATTCTAGTGGCTAGGCTCGAGATAACGCATCAGCCATTACATTGTCTCGCCCCCTTACGTGCGTTGTCACCAGATCATACTCTTGGAGCAATAAAAACCATCTGGTTAACCTATGGTTCGCATGCTTCATTTTCCTCAGGAAAACTAGGGGATTATGTTCTGTATACACCGTCACTGGGTATCCTCCCCCACTCACATACACTTCAAAATGTTTCAATGCCATCACCAGGGCCAAAGTCTCTTTCTCGACCGTACTGTACGACCTCTGGTGCTTAATGAACTTCTTCGAGAAGAAGGACACGGGACGGTAAATTCCATCATTCTGCTGCGTCAGTACAGCTCCAGCCCCTATATCACTGACATCTACAAATAACGTAAACGGTGCTGCAAAATTGGGCGACACTAGGACAGGCGCCTCGGTCAACAGTCTTTTGGTCTTTTCAAACGCTTCTTGTGCTGTTCCATTCCACTCCCACTTCTTGCTCTTTGATAGAAACTCATCATAGGAGCGGCTATGGTGGAAAAATTTCCGCAGAACCTCCGGTAATATCCAATCATGCCAAGGTAACTCAACAATTCTTTCTTACTCCTGAGCACCGGAAAGTTGTCAATGGCCTCCACCTTAGTTCTTACCAGAGCAACCTCGCCTTGCCCTACTATATATCCAAGGTACTCCAGGCGGGCTCTCCCGAACTCGCTTTTTGCTAAGTTGATCGTCATGTTGGCCTTCTCCAGTCGATCGAACAAATCTAAAATTCAATCCACGTGATCCTTCCAGGAATCAGCGAACACTACAATATCATCGATGTACACTGCACATCCGGTCGCGCCTTGTAATTTGCAATATCTGGCTCACAACTCGCCAGAAACATGATCTTCTCACAAACTATCTGACTTCTCTGGCAACTCTTGGCTAGGCTGTCCTCCTTGGACTCCTGCACTCCATCGGTCCACTCTACTTATTGTTTCCACCCTCCGTTTCCTTGTGTTCTTCTCTTCACGTCCAGAGTCAGACAACCTACTGTCTGTACCTCCTTTGTCGTCTTCACACTTCCATATACTGCCATTATACTTCCATCTCCCGTCATCGTACTTCACTCCCTCGTCTTCACCGACGATCCTCCCTTTCGTCTCATTTATCCGAGACCCCATCCTGTTTGACTTCCATCGAGTCCTCGGCTTTCTTCTATTCCTCCATGCTTGTATCATCATCCTCTTCCCACACTTCTCACCTCTATACAACTCCATTTCTTCTCCTTCAGCTCTTTTTCATTCCCTAAAAGTTTCTTCGAGCACTGTACTACATCCAACAGCACTCGATCGTACATGTTGCTTTACCTCTCCTAGTGTGCTCGTAAGCATCTCTCCACACATACTGTCTCTTCTCCTTTCATTTTCTCGGCTATTACTCTTCTTCACTATCTCTCCTCCACGTTTTCTGTGAAATATGTCAACTCATGACACCTCAAACAACTTAACTCCACTATCCTTATGCCTCTGTGCTTGTGGACAACTTAACGCTCTACTCCTGTCTTCAGTATGTCCACATCCTTCTTCATTTCTACTCAGCACAGTTGCATTCACCTTCCGACTCTTAATTTCAGCGGGCTGGGCTCTACTGAGGTCCCCTCTCCTCACATGAGTATTCTTTGCCTGGGTCATCCTCACTTTTGACCTCACCGAGACTCCATTTTCCTGGGCTGGACCTTCATCAAACAGCCACGCTATATCTATGTCGATATCTTCTACCGGTTGAATCGACACTGTCTCATCTTCTCCAGCGTCTTCCTCGTCGGCCACTTCTGCCTTCATTACTACCGAGACAGGGTACTCAATAGCTTGGCGGTCTCCTGACTCATCTCCTCGGATGTCAGTCAGGTTCACACTCTTAGGTGTCCCACCCGTGCCGTGGCCTTCTGGGCACTCCTCTGGCACAATCTCCGCTATGACTCTTGGCAACACCTTTGTCCCGCACAAGTCATTCCCCTGGATCACTTGGACTCCTGGAACAGGTATGTCGGGGCATACTCCCAACATCACCTCTGTCGACACATATTCCGACTTTAGCTGGACAGCACATACGGGCATGTCACTCTCAGACAATAACCAGTATACTTTCATCTTCCTACTGCCAGCTAATTGTTTATCATTCCCAATCAGGCTTCTCATAATCAAGCTCTGATTAGCTCCGGTATCTCTTAAAATACCAGCTTTTACTTCAAGTTGGCCTCCTATACTGATCCAACCTTTACTGATGAACGGCCTATACCTCTCGTTCACTAAGTTCACTTTCTGTGGTTTGTCTTGGCACACATTAGCATATTTAGTTAGGGGGTCACACATGGCCAGGGTCACAACTCTTTTGCCCTGCCTACAATCTCGCATCACGTGACCTAACCTGTTACATTGGTAACATCTCATCTGGGAAAAGTCTCTTCTATATGTACCAGAGTGGCTCTGACTTTGTCCACTCTCATGAGAGTTCCTCGGGCCAGGCACACTACCTGCATTCTGTGGGGCTTTACTGGATTCTTGATTTCCTGGATAACGATTAGTTTCTCGTCTAGATCCTCCATCCTCACTTTCAGACGAAGTGTGCGACCTACTCTTCTGAGTTTTAGGGTACTTACGTTTATCTGCCCATTTATGAAAATTCTTCTCAACCCAGACTCCTCTGGGTCTTTCATAATTTCTTCCTCCCCAGACTCCTCTGGGTCTTTCATAATTTCTTCCTCCCCAGACTCCACTGGGTCTGCTATTGCTGCGTCTCGCCTCGCTTCTCACTCTGTTCTCCCCCAAGCTCTTGTATGCTTCAGTAATCATATCTGCCCTTTCTGCAGTATCCTTCACCTCCTTTACCCCCGCTTCTTGGATTTTGAACTTTGTTTCGGGATGCATCATTTCTAAGAACTTTTCCATGACCACCAATTGCTTCAGGTCAGCGTAAGATCCAACTCCAGCAGCCTCAATTCATTTCTGGAATCGTATTTCCAAATCCGTTGCTGTCTCAGCAAACGTACATGCTCCAACTTTGATCATCTCTCTGAAACGCTTCCTATAAGCTTCTGGGGTTAGCTGAAACGAGCGCAGTATGCTGCTCTTTACTGTGGCATAATCCTGACACTCTTCCAGTGACAATTGGGTGTAAGCCTCCCTGGCTGCACCGGTCAATCTTAACTGGACCAGCTGGGCCCATTCCTCCTGTGGCCACTCCTTGATGCTGGCTACCTTTTCAAAGTGCTCGAAAAAGCTCTCTGCCTCTTCGGGAACAAACAAGGGAATGTCCTTCTCCCTAACCCTAACATCTGGTGAGTGTGATACCTGGGTGGTGCTCTCTAGCAACCCATGTTCAATCCTTTGTTCAGCCAAGGTCCTATTTGCTTCTATCTGCATTTGTTTTGTTTTCTCTTTTTCTTTCTCCACCTCTAGCCTGGCTTTCTCTTTTTCTTTCTCCACCTCTAGCCTGGCTTTCTCTTTTTCTTTCTCCTCCTCTAGCCTGGCTTTCTCTTTTTCTTTCTCCACCTCTAGCCTTGCTTTCTCTTTTTCTTTCTCCACCTCTAGACTGACTTTCTCTTTTGCTACCTCCACCTCTAGCCTGCTTTCTCTTTTTCTTTCTCCACCTCTAGCCTTGCTTTCTCTTTTTCTTTCTCCACCTCTAGCCTGGCTTTCTCTTTTTCTACCTCCACCTCTAGCCTTGCTTTTCTTTTTCTTTCTCCACCTCTAGCCTTGCTTTCTCTTTTTCTTTCTCCACCTCTAGTCTGGTTTTCTCTTTTTCCTTCTCAGCCTCATTTTTCATCTGGAGTTCTAATTTCATCTTTTACAGCTGGAACTGTCTATCCTCACGCTGCATCTGGAGTCCTAGCTGAAATCTCTCCAAGCTCCTATTCCGGCTACTCCTGCTACTGCGGCTACTCTTACTGCTCCTACTCGATCCCTGTGATCTCACTTCATCCTGGCCATCATCCTCCTTTCCACTTTCAGCTTCTTTCTAGGCTCCTTGCTGCTGCTTCACTCTTGGCTCTTAACTGCTTCAGGATCTCATCCTTCATCCAAGCTACTTTAGATGCTTCAACCTAATGCCACATTTTTCTGCTATTGTTTTAATTGATCCCTCGTGCAACCTTCCAGGTCCTTAGACTTGCCTGACTACCAAATGCCTGTACCGTATCCATCTTGTCCTGTGAGTCTTCCCAAAGAGAGAATATACACCTGCAGTCACACAGTTTATCTATTTCAACAAGAGTNCCGTGCAGACCTGACAACAGCCAAAAACGCCAAGATGGAGTCACCCTGCAGCCATGGAGGGAAGGAAACAGGTCGTATGGGATTACACCTGTGCATCTACATTGGCTGATACCTATTTACGTTACAGCTCAGCGGAGGGAGGTGGAGCAGACACCTCAGGGGACCCAGAAAATCCACAAGTACAGAGACCTAGACGTTGTTACAGGTTCGTGCCGATAGGCTCAGAGACTCTGGGAGCCTGGGGTAAATGTGCACTCAAGTTTTTTAAGGAGGTTGGTGAGGAACTCATTGGGAAAACTAGAGATCCACGAGCAGCCATTTCCTATTCCAGCGCCTCAGTGTCGCAGTACAGAGGGGAAATGCGTGCTGTATCCTGGGTACGCACCCAACCTCCGAGGAGCTGGACGGGTCTTCGAACGCTGATTGTTTAATTGTTATATTTTGTGTGTGTGTGTGTGTGTTCTCTGTAAACTGTAGCATTGCAATAAAATAAAACAAAACATACAAAAAAATAATAGGGGTGGTAGGAGAAGAAAAGATTAAGTATTCAGTGAGAATCCACAAGATCTTCTCTGAATGCTCTTTGTTTTCTTCTTCGAGGATGTGGGTCCCTGCAATTGCACCAGAGGTGGTACCCCTAATATATATATATAATATATATATTATATATATATACTATATATATATATATATATATATATATATATATATATATATATATATATATATATACTATATATGTTGTTAATAAATATGACGAAAAAGTAAGATTAACACTTCTTACACGAATTTTTCAACATTTCTTATGTTTCTTTTTACTGTTGATTATTAATTGAAAAATCAATTCTCCAAATTCATTTTAGTTTCTAGTTTGACGCGACACTTGAATGCTTTCGTAATAACTTAATACATTTTCAAAGAATTTAGTTTACACACACACAACTATAATCTGCAAACACTAACATAGTTTTACTATGCTAATATTTAAACAGCTTTTGTCTTATATACTCGCATTTGGGTGAGGTGATATGTTACAAACAGTTTTGGATGAGGTAAACAAACTTTCAACACAAGACAGAACACGGTTCAATGTGTATAGATGAAAGGGAAGAATGGAATTATCTGCAAAGGGCCTATTGGCCCATTTTCCTCTTGATGCTTCTATATTGGTACGGTGTCTTGAAGTGGGTAGAATATAGTTGTGCATTAATTGGCTGTTGATTGCTGGTGTTGACTTCTTGATGTGTAGTGCCTCGCAGATGTCAAGCCGCCTGCTATCGCTGTATCTATCGATGATTTCTGTGTTGTTTGTTAAGACTTCTCTGGTGATGGTCTGGTTGTGGGAAGAGATTATATATTCCTAAATGGAGCCCTGTTGCTTATGCATTGTTAATCGCCTGGATAGAAATGTTGTTGTCTTGCCTATATACTGAGTTCTTTGAAGCTTACAGTCCTCAAGTGGGCATTTAAAGGCATAGACGACGTTGGTCTCTTTTAAAGCGTTCTGCTTTGTGTCTGGAGAGTTTTTCATGAGTAGGTTAGCCGTTTTATTATCTAACCTATGCATTGTTCGTAATAAGGCAAATAGGACACTGGGATTTATTAATCGAAGCGTTAGTAACAAGACACCTGGTGTTATTCTTCAGCTATATCTTGCTCTGGTTAGGCCCTATTTAGATTATGCAGTTCAGTTTTGGTCGCCGTGATATAGAATGGATATAAATTCACTTGAACGTGTCCAGCGTAGGATGACAAAGTTAATTCCTCAAATTAGAAATCTTTCATAATTCGAATCCTCGAGGTTCGAATCCTCGTCACGGACCTTATGGATTTGCAATTTAATTTAAGCTTTGTTAATCTTTCTTCATATGAAAGATTTCTAATTTGAGGAATTAACTTTGTCATCCTACGCTAGACATGTTCAAGTGAATTTATATCCATTCTATATCACGGCGACCAAAACTGAACTGCATAATCTAAATAGGGCCTAACCAGAGCAAGATATAGCTGAAGAATTACACCAGGTGTCTTGTTACTAACGCTTCGATTAACAAATCCCAGTGTCTTATTTGCCTTATTACGAACATTCATGCATTGATCCTTTGGTTTGAAATTCTTACTAATCATAACACTAAGATCCCTTTCATAATCCGACTTTGCAATCTCAACACCATCTAGCTCGTATCTTGTAACTCTATCATCATTACCTAGCCTCAGAACTATACATTTATCAGCATTTAAACTGCATCTGCCAATCTTTTGACCATTTCAAACCCTATTTAGATCAACTTAAAGTGACAGTGAGTCTTCTTCCGTGTTAATTTCCCTACCGATTTTTGTATCATCGGCAAATTTGCAAATGTTGCTACTCAAACCAGAATCTAAATCATTTATATATATTACTAGCAGTATCCGGCCACGCGTTGCTGTGGCTACCTTCCCTTTTTCCCCAGTCCTCCCGATTATTCCCTCCCCCACACCCGTCTCCTCGGCCTCCCAACCATTTCCCACTCCACCGTCCCCCTCGTCCTCCCGGCCATTCCCGACTCCACCATCCCCTCTTCCTTCCCACCATGCCCCACTCCCCTGTTCCTTTGTCCTCCCCACCATTCTCCATTCCCCCATCCCCTCGTCTCCACCATTCCAAACTCCCCCGTCCCCTCCTCCTTTCCCACCATTACCCCCTCCCTTGTCTCCTCGTACTCCGCACCATCTCTCACTTGCGTCCCTTCTCATCCCCACCATTCCCCACTCCCTCATTCGATGCCTTCTCAAATGGTCTGATGTTCCCATCAGAAAATTGGGAACATCGAGTTGTTGTTGTTGTGTTGATGTAGGGGCGACGACGATCGTGGGATCGGATGCGTCCCGGCGTACCCGTTAAGGGTGAATCGCGAAGCCTGGAAAGGTGGAACGCCAAGCCAAATCGCGAAACTAGTGACGCCAATCACCAGAAACTAATATGCCATACGGCAAATAAACGCACAGTCAGGCAGATGATTGGGGAGTCCCAGGAGTCCCTCAGGGTGACAAGCACCGGCCCCGCCCCACACAGAGAACACCAGGTAGCAAAACCAAAACGCTGTCCCCAATTTAAACGCAAAAAGTCATCCGGTGTCCCCCGGCAGAGCAGAAGCCGGCCGCCCACCACGGCTGAGGGCACACCAGGAGCCCACCAAGACCCGCCAACCCTCGGCACCTCTCGGCCAAGCCGGCCCCCGAACACCGTCACACCGCCGGGAGAACCAGCCAGTACACGTCAAAAAAAAAATCTATCAACAATCCTGTGACCCAAGGCGATACGTACGCCAGGCGTCGCACAATCGGACCGCTGAAAAGGGATGCCAAACGGCAGTAGCAAAGCCAAAACGCGAAAACAAGACGTGACCAGGCGGCCCCCAGGCGGAAGAGGTGTCCAGACGTCCGCTCGGCTTCAAGGTTGAACCAGGAGTCCGGGAACATCGAGTGATCTGATATTCCCATCACTGAAATATAAGAAAAACAGTTGAAAAATGAAATGAAAATATGAAAAAATATAAAATAAACTACACTCACGAAATGAACGGTCTGGTAATAACAACACAGCTCAATTCCAACGCAATTCACACAAAATAATTAAATCAAAATGAAAATAAATCAAAATCTATGAAAATTCCATTGATCAATGCAATCAGAAACATTGAAATGGAATTGTAACATATCTAGTATAACATGTGTTGTTCTTACATGCAACAGATGGCACTGTTTTTCATAAAAAACATAGTTTTACCTGTCACAGGTGTGGCATCTATACTTATACTTATGAAATGAACGGTATGGTAAACACCACAGCTCAATTCCAACACAATGTCACACAAAATAGTTCACTAAAAAATAAAATAAATTGAAATCTATGAAAATAACATTTGTCAATGCAATCGGAAACATTGAAATGTAATTCGTGACATATTTAGTATAGCGTGCATGTTGCCATTATGTGCAACAGATGCCGCTGTTTTTCAAAAACGCCTGTTTTTACCTGTCACAGGGGTGGCATCTACATAATAGGTATATAAAAAGACGCGCCCATTCAAATGCAATGTTGTATCAATATTTCAAATCAATAGGTGTAGAACTTTCGGAGATTACAGCGTGTGTTGCTCTTACGTCCAACAGATGGCACTGTTTAAAAAAAAAACATGTTTTTTCCTGCCCCAGGTGAGGCATGTATATAGTAGACACATAAAAAGACGCGCTTATTCGAATGCAACGTTGTGTCAAAATTTAAAAGCAATCGGTAAAGAGGTTTCGAAGATTTCCTTAACATGAAAAACACAGACTTTCCGAAAAAGCATGTTTTTTTTTTAAGTCACAAACGTGACATCTATATAGTATGCATATAAAAACCTGCTCGGATGCGAATGGAACGTTCTGTGAAAATTTCAAAGCAATCGGTGAAGAACTTTCGTAGATTAGCGATTGTGAACAAACGAACATTTCCATTTTTATTTATATAGATAGATAAGCAACAGAGGTCACAAAACAAAGCCTTCAGGCATTCCACTTACAACATTTTCCAACTCTGACTTAACCCCGGGAGCCGGTCGGCCGAGCGGACAGCACGCTGGACTTGTGATCCTGTGGTCCTGGGTTCGATCCCAGGCGCTGGCGAGAAACAATGGGCAGAGTTTCTTTCACCCTATGCCCCTGTTACCTAGCTGTAAAATAGGTACCTGGGTGTTAGTCAGCTGTCACGGGATGCTTCCTGAGGGTGGAGGCATGGTCGAGGACCGGGCCGCGGGGACACTAAAAAGCCCCGAAATCATCTCAAGATAACCTCAAGATAACCCCATTTATACTAACTCTCTGTTTCCTTTGGTACAGCCACGCCCTGATGCATCTTAATATAGCACCCCCAATATCATGAACCTCTATCATTTTAATCCGTCTTTCATGTGGCACTGTATCAAAAGCTTTGCTAAAATCAAGGTACACAACATCACAATCCTTACCACTATCAACTGCCTCAACTATGCTGGAATAAAAAGATAGCAAATTTGTTACACATGAACGGCCATTTGTAAAACCACTTTGTGACTCGTTTATTAATTTATGTTTTTCAAGATGAAAACGAATGGTATTTACAATTATCGATTCAAGTAACTTTCCCACAATAGGCATTAAGCTAATTGGCCGATAGTTTGATGCAAGTGATCTATCTCCTTGCTTAAAAATTGGTACCATATTAGCAACCTTCCACGACTCTGACACGTTGCCTGACTCTAATGATTTATTAAATATGGTAGACAATGGATCGCAAAGCTCCTTTTTGCAATCTTTAAGCACCCTGGCAAACACTTCATCCGGCCGTGGGGATTTGTTTGGTTTAAGTTTTACTATTTGTATAATAATATCATCCCTGGTAACTGTTAGACTAGTCAACCTGTCCTCGTCCCGACCCCACATAGACTTGATCGGCTGAAGGCATAGCGTTAAGTTCTTCTTTAGTAAATACAAAGACAAAATATTTATTAAAAATATTACTCATCTCCTCGTCGTTATCCGTTAACTGACCTGTCTCGGTTTTTATTGGACCTATCGTTTCTCTAACCTTTGTTCGATATAACTGAAAAAACTTTAGGATTTGCCTTTGCCCCGCTATACGAACTTCATAGTTTCTTTTTGCTCTCGGTGTATCTTTTTTAACATTTCTAACCAGTTGTGCGAATTCTTGTTCTAAACTGACTTCCCCATTCTTAATCCTTTTGTACCAAGCTCTTTTTCTACCTATAAGGTTTTTCAGATTCTTTGTTATCCATTTCGGGTCATATGTATTTAATCGATTCAATTTGTACGGTATACTACTTTCCTGTGCTTTGCACAGAATATTTGTAAATAAGTTATATTTTGATTCCAAATCGAAATCCTTCTTTACATCACACATCGCTGGGTTCACGTCTTAACGTCTTACTCCAAGACTGCCCCCCCCCCTTATGCCTAAGACTTTCCAATCTATTTGCCCCCAAAAAATTCTTAGGATATTGAAATTAGCTTTACAAAAATCTGGCACTTTAACAGAATTTTCTCCAGCAGATCTATTCTACTCTATGCTAAATCTGATTTCTTTGTGATCACTGTTCCTTAGTTCACTCCCGATTTCTTTGTCATTAATCTGTGTTTCCCTGTTAGTTAACACTAAATCTAAAATATTATTTTCCCGTGTTGGTTCCTTAATGTGTTGGCTAAAAAAGCAATCGTCAATTAATTCTATAAAATCTTCTGCTTTGTTATTCCCTGTTCTGTTAATCCAGTTTATTCCACTAAAATTAAAGTCACCCATGACACAAATACTTTCAAACCTAGATGCTCTAGATATTTCATCCCACAGATGCTTTGCCTCCATTCTGTCTAATTTGGTGGCCTATGTATAACTCCTATTATAAGATTATATGCTTCTTCGTTTAATTCTATCCAAATAGTTTCTGTGTGTGGCTCAGTTTTGATTCCCTCTTTGAGACTACATTTCAAATTGTCCCTAACATACATGGCTACTCCCCCTCCTCGTCTAATATCTGACGTGGAATAGTTTAAATCCATTTATTTAATATTCAGCTAATAGTTCTCTATTTTCTACATTCATCCACGTTTCGGTAAGTGCAATAATATCTAGTTTTTCTGTACAGACAAGAGCATTTAAATCGTTTATTTTCTTTCTTAGACTTCTACTGTTAGTGTAATATACCCTAAGTGTATTGTTATTTTGAGGCCCTACTCTTTCCCTGATCATTTTGCCAATTTCTTTCTCTCACAAACACATAGTTTTATTACCTCCTTCCTCCATATCAATTCCCATGGTTTACATTATCAACCATGAAGCTTACTGGAGCATGAATAGTGGGTGCTCAACATTGCAAACAGAATTATATGCCCTGAAGGAGGCAATAAACTATACAATTGAGAATAATTTACGTGATATCATCATTCATACCGACTCTAAATCTTCGCTCCAGGCATAGTTATCCAGTCAGCACAGAGATAATATACAACTCCGCACAGAAATTCAACATATAGGAAAAGAAGTCCATAATCTAGGGCTGTCAATCACCCTAAATTGGATACCAAGTCACATTGGCATAGATGGTAATGAAAAGGCAGACTCACTAGCAAAAACTGCCACTGCTCTACCTGTTGTATAGGTTCAAATACCTCCAAGTTTTTGACAGATTAACGAGCAAATCAAGAAGAAAATATTCTCAACTATCAAAAGTCGCCACAGAGCCAAAGTAACGGAAGGAAGATCCACTGCGATATGGTACGAACAAGCCACTGGTTACTCCTCTTTCAAGCCTGACAAAATCATATCCAGAGACATTGCAGTAGCCATACACAGACTTAGACTTGGTTACAAGTGCTGCTGGGAGGTAATGAACCCAATAGTTAAAGAGTGTCACATCTGTGAAACAGAAGCAGAGGCGCCACTACTGCACTACTAACTGGAATGTGAAGCTACTGAAGCCCTGTGCATCAAACTCAACATTAATCCAACGACAGCAGCTGCATTAGATGCACATTCCACCGCGACTACAATGAATAGAAAAGCCGTTGAGGAATGGGACTCATTAGTGAGCATTCTGCATCTATATCCACCACCAAGATAATGTTAATAAAACAAGACTAAAACCAGTGCACTAAAACAGAAGCGATAAATAAACAGGAGAAAGGAGGAATCCCCTCCTCCATTTTAAACGTAGACCCAAATATCACAGTAACAAGGTTATCGCGAATAACCGAACTCAATTACGGGCTCACCATAGCCCGTGCAACGTGGACACTTCGTTCTGAGTAGCTAAATCTGAAACAACAACAACAACAACAACAACAACATAAACGGCCATTTGTAAAACCATGTTGTGACCCGTTTATTAATTTATGTTTTTCAAGATGAAGACGAATGGTATTTCCAAATATTGATTCAAGTAACTTTCCCACAAGAGACGTTAGGCTAATTGGCCGATAGTTTGATGCAGGTGAGACCAGAAGGCATATCAGGATGTACAGAATACCCCCATTGAAAAGCATAGGTGCAACAGGTACTCTGAGAGAGAACTCTATCAACATCAGAGACCCAAGACTGTTCAATACGCTTCCACTACACATAAGGGGCATAACTGGCCGATCTCTCACAGTGTTCAAGAGAGAACTTGAAACATATATAAACACCGTCAAAGAATACCTGATGAACCAGGCTGTGATTCATACTACAGGCTCCGAGCAGCCGCGTCCAGTAGCCTGACTGACCAGTCCAGCAATGAGGAGGACTGGTCAGAGACCTGGCCGAGGGGACTTTGACCCCCCGGAATCATAGCAAGTAACCGCTAACTAAGGAAAGGAATCCGCCTATCTAATATTACGATTGCAGTAATATTATTATAGCAATAATCGAAGTATTAGTGAAGGAACTGATGAATCTAGTTGGAACTCTGAGATCAGTGATGGATTCCCTACGGGAGGAGGTACGACAGCTAAAACATCGAGAAGAAACGAAGGAGGAGACCAGTATTAAAAAGACCTCGTCGTGTAAAGTCGTAAAGGACAGGGGGTCTTAAGAAGACCTTGACAAGGCCGCCTACAGACGTCCTAAGGACTTCAAATTCATTTGCCGTGTTGGAAGACGAGTGCTGTGGTTAGCCTGCAGTTCACTCGAAAGGAAAATCAACGAAGTGCAACGAATCACAGGCCCCTCAAAGGGCTCAGAAAGTTAAGGAGGTACCTAAGAGAAATTTGGTTGTGGGAGATTCCCAGGTGAGGTATTTAGACAGGACGTTTTGTGCCACAGATAGAGGGAACAGGTTAAGGGTTTGCTATCCGGGAGCTAGAATTGGAGATATTGTTGATAACATGAAAGATATTATGATGGGAAACGGGAACAATCCCATTATTTGCATTAGTGCAGGGGGTAATGATGTTGGACGAGTTAGGAGTGAGGAGCTGATACAGAAATTTAACAAAGCCATAGAATTAGTTAGGAGCAAGGGAGGTTTCCCGATCATATGTGGCATTCTTCAAAGAAAGAGCGTTGGGAATGAATGGTTGTCGAGGGCACTTGGTGTCAATTGCCGGCTGGAGAGATTTTGCAAATCAAATGCAATATCTTTCATAGACAACTGTGAACACTTCTATGGAAAAAATATAATGTATGCTCGTGATGGGGTGCATCTATCGAGGGCTGGGGTTGTTGTTGTTGCGAACTCGTTGGAACCAGTGGCTAGAGGCAGTTGTTTGGGTTTAAACTGTTAGTAGATAGTGGTATGGGAATTGATAGGGAGGAAGGAGGTAATAAAAGTATGTGGTTGTTGGAGAAACAAATTGGCAAAATGATCAGGGAAAGAGAAGGGCCTCAAAATAACATTTCACTTAGGGTATATTACACTAACAGTAGAAATCTAAGAAAGAAAATAAACGAGTTAAATGCTCTTGTCTGCACAGAAAATCTAGATATTATTGCACTTACCGAAACGTGGATGAATGTAGAAAATAGAGAGCTATTAGCTGAACATCAAATAAATGGATTTAAACTATTTCATACAGATAGATATATTAGACGAGGAGGGGGAGTAACCATATATGTTAGGGAAAATTTGAAATGTAGTCTCAAAGAGGGAATCAAAACTGAGCCACATACAGAAACTATTTGGATAGAATTAAACGAAGAAGCATATAATCTTATAATATGAGTTATACATAGGCGATCAAATTTGGACAGAATGGAAGCAAAGCATCTATGGGATGTAACACCTAGAGCATCTAGGTCTAGCAGTATTTGTGTCATGGGTGACTTTAATTTTAGTGGATTAAATAGGTTTAACAAAACAGGAAATAATGAAGCAGAAGATTTTCTAGAATTAATTGACGATTGCTTTTTTAGCCAACACATTAAGGAATCAACACGGGAAAATAATACTCTAGATTTAGTGTTAACTAACAGGGAAACACAAATTAATGACATTGAAATACAGAGTGAGCTAGGGAACAGTGATCACAAAGAAATCAGATTTAGCATAGAATGGAATAGACCAGTAAGAGAAAAATCCGGTTAAAGTGCCAGATTTTCGAAAAGCTGATTTCAATAGCCTAAGAATTTTTTGGGGCAAATAGATTGAAAAGTCTTGGGTATGGGGTGTGGGCCGGTCTTGGAGCGGGAAATGAACCTAGCGATAGGTGACGTAAAAGGGGATTTCCATATGGATTCAAAATATAACTTATTTAAGAATATTCTAAGCAAAGCACAGGAACGTAGTATACCATACAAATTGAATAGATCGAATACTAATGACCCAAAGTGGGTAACAAAGGATTTGAAAACCTTATAGGTAAAATGAGAGCTTGGTACAAAAGGATTAAGAATGGGGAAGTCAGTTTAGAACAGGAATTCGTACAACTGGTTAGAAATGTTGAAAAAGAGATAAGGAAAGCAAAAAGAAACTATGAAGTTCGCATAGCAGGGTAAGCGAAGACAAATCCTAAAGTTTTTTTTAGTTATATCGAACTAAGACTAGGAAAGGATAGGTCCATTAAAAACTGAGACAGGTCAAATAACGGATAATGACGAGGAGATGAGTAGTATTTTTAATAAATATTTTATATCTGTATTTACTAAAGAGGAACTTAATTAACAATATGCCTTCAGCCGAACAAGTCTATGTGAGTGGGGACGAGGACAGGTTAACTAGTTTAGCAGTTACCAGGGAGGATGTAATTAAACAAATAGTAAAGCTAAAACCAAACAAATCCCCAGGGCCGGATGAAGTGTTTGCCAGGGTGCTTAAAGAATGCAAAGAGGAGCTTTCCGAGCCACTGTCTACCATATTTAATCAATTAATAGAGTTAGGCAGAGTGCCAGAGTCATGGAAGGTAGCTAATGTGGTACCAATTTTTCAGAAAGGAGATAGATCACTTGAGTCAAACTATCGGCCAATTAGCCTAATATCTATTGTGGGAAAATTACTTGAATCGATAATTGCAAATACAATTCGTCTTCATCTTGAAAAACATAAATTAATTATTGAGTCGCAACATGGTTTTACAAATGGCCGTTCATGTTTAACAAATTTGCTATTTTTTTATTCCAGCATAGTTGAGGCAGTTGATAGTGGTAAGGATTGTGATGTTGCGTACCTTGACTTTAGCAAAGCATTTGATATAGTGCCACATGAAAGACTGATTAAAAAGATAGAGGGTCATGGTATTGGGGTGCTATATTACGTTGGATTAGGTCATAGCTATTCCAAAGGAAACCGAGAGTTAGTATAAATGGGGTTAAGTCAGAGTGGGATAACGTTGTTGGTGGAGTGCCTCAAGGCTCTGTCCTGGGACCTCTGTTGTTTATAATATATATATAAATGATTTAGATTCAGGTTTGAATAGCAACATTTGCAAATTTGCCGATGATACAAAAATCGGTAGGGAAATTAACACGGAAGAAGACTCACTATCACTTCAAGTTATCTAAATAGGGTTTTGAAATGGTCAAAAGATTAGCAGATGCAGTTTAATGCTGATAAATGTAAAGTTTTGAGGATAGGTAATGATGATAGAGTTACAAGATACGAGCTGGATGGTGTTGAGATTGCGAAGTCGGATTGCGAAAGGGATCTGGGAGTTATGATTAGTAAGAATTTAAAACCAAAGGATCAATGCATGAATGTTCGCAATAAGGCAAATAGGACACTGGGATTTATTAATCGAAGCGTTAGTAACAAGACACCTGGTGTTATTCTTCAGCTATATCTTGCTCTGGTTAGGCCCCATTTAGATTATTCAGTTCAGTTTTGGTCGCTGTACTATAGAATGGATATAAATTCACTTGAACGTGTCCAGCATAGGATGACAAAGTTAATTCCCCAAATTAGAAATCTTTCATATGAAGAAAGATTAACAAAGCTTAAAATGCATTCACTGGAAAGGCGAAGAGTTAGGGGTGACATGATAGAGGTTTACAAGTGGATGAATGGACATAACAAAGGGGATATTAATAGAGTATTAAAAGTATCAGCACAAGACAGAACGCGAAACAATGGGTATAAATTGGATAAGTTTAGAGTTAGGAAAGAATTGGGTAAATAGTAGTAGGCATCCTTCAGTCTCGGAAGACTATGGATTTGCGCCCTGACAGGGCACAAAGCCTGGGTAGGTAGATATGGAGGAGAAGCTGTTACCCATGCAGCAGGTCCCCCCTCTCCACGTTGCTGAAATTATCCAATAGAAAGGCAAATGCCAATACATCTGCCTTAGGGGCTCCAACTCCGGATTTTTCCTCGAGATTGACTCCTTAAGCCTTTCCCAAAAACGGGGTATGGCCGCAAGGCAGCGGAGGTTTAATATCAGGGTTTTCCTTCCCCTAGATGGGCTGCCTTCCCAGGCTATCGAGTCCCATCTTCCCGGAGAAGATGGTTTTAAGGCGCCAGAGGCACGCCCTCGCCCCTTCTCCTGCCGGTAAAAGCAGTTCCGCCGGACTTAAAGACTAAGTCACCCGTGCAGGCCAGGAGTTGGACTTGGTTGTCAGAGGCTATTGGAGATGCATGCCGTATAGGAGCATTTTATAGGTAATGGGAGCTCGTCCCCCATTACCACCCCCTGGCTATGATAACCCCTTGGAACTTGGGTAAATACTGGTTCGGTAACAGGGTTGTTGATTTGTGGAACCAGTTACCATGAAATGTAGTGGAGGCGGGGTCCCTCGATTGTTTCAAGTGTGGGCTGGACATGTATATGAGTGGAATTGGTTGGTTATAAATAGGAGCTGCCTCGTATGGGCCAATAGGCCTTCTGCAGTTAGCTTTGTACTTATGTTCTTATGTTCTTAACATCTATCTATCCATCCATCTATCATCTATCTATCCATCCATCTATCTATCTATTCATCTTCCTATCCATCCATCTTCCTATCCATCAATCTATCCATTTATCTATCCATAAAGCCGTCCATTAATCACCTATCAATCCATTTATTCATCTATCTATCCATCATTCAATCCATCTATTCATCCATGCCTCTATCCATGAATATCCCTCTATCTTTCCATCCACCTGTCCATCCATCAACCCATCCATCTATCTTTCCATTTACCTACTGTCTCTGTTGCTGTCACTCTCTCTGTCTCTGTGTTTGTCTCCCTGTCTCTCTGTCTCTGTCTATATCTGTCTTTGTGTCTGTCTGTCTATATCTGTCTTTTGTGTTTCTGGTCTTGTCTGCCTGGTTCTCTCTCTCTCTCTCTCTCTCTCTCTCTCTCTCTCTCTCTCTCTCTCTCTCTCTCTATCTCTCTCTCTCTCTCTCTCTCTCTCTCTCTCTCTCTCTCTCTCATATTTAAATATTATTGTATAATGTAAAGGTGTTCGGCAGGATTCAGTTGTGTGAAATACGGTAACAATGAATAATTACCCCTAACTTTCGTAGGGAGCCGCGGCTTGAGAACGTGCAGAGCTGTGGAAGAATCGTTTGTTTTACGCGAGTATGAACAAGTTATTGACAGCATGAAATTTATGTTAATTTTCCCAAGATCATTGAATAATTGTGCATATTACTACAAGAACAAAATAGTTTTTTAAATATTTGGCTCTGTAGCTGGTAGGCCGTGGCAAAAATTGTCGAGGGGGCCTAATGTTCCCCTGGCATGCTGTCCCTTTTAAATTATGGCGACCTCGACCAGCCTGTGTCCATCCTGTACCCCAATCCATTCCTGATGCTAATTTTCGTAAGCCTTGCCCCAAACACATGGTCTTCAACGTTGAACATAGAGACAAACATGAATACATTCTCTCTTATAGTACAGATATAATGTCTAGCCCTCTTCAAACAGTTCGTAGATCCATTATCTATTAGGTTTCCAGGCAATTGTTAAACAAATCAATAACAAGTGGAATATTAAAAAAAAATTAAATAGAGAAAGAAACTACTTTTGACAGCTATCAGCAGCTGCTTGCTCCGTTGTTATTAATGACTTATTACAAAGGTGGTGTCTGTTAACAGATTCTACACCACTTCACCTAGCTGTTTTGTATGGTTTCAACGACATACTGAAGATCCTTGTCCAGGCTGGAGCAGACCCCAACGCAGTGAATGGCGATGGTGACACACCTCTCCACATTGCTACCGACGCATCTTCTTTTCAGCTGGTGAAAACGCTACTAACGCTGAACGTCAACATAAATATCCTCAATAAATTCGGTAAGAACCACTTATGATGTCACAAAACATAACATTAAGAGTGTCACAGAGGACGGTACAAGTTTTTGTCACTAAAAGGCTCACACTTATGGTGTGACACACGATACTACATACACTGAGTAACAACAAAATCATGTGTTGTCGGGGAAACAATTTGAGTAAAAAGCAATGAGCCGGAGATGGGCCTTAACATTATAAGTCCCTAGAAGTGTACTACACAAATAGTAGGAGTCCCAGAAACAAAATAGAACTATTTAAATGCTCTGGTCTGAACAGAAACACCATATATATTACTTCAGTAACTGAAACGTGAATGTAGGAAACAGTGAACTATTAGATGAATATTAAATTAAATGATACAAATGATTTCACACAGCTTGACATATTAGAAGAGGAGAGGTATTAGCAATATATATTTGAGAATTTTGTTTATGTAGTATCTATCATAAGGGGATCAAAAAAATAATTATAACACAGAAATCACACTAGCGTAATATTCATCAATGAGAAATCCACCAGGGCTGTGAGGTGGGCGCGAACCTATGACCCCGGTATTGCCAGTCGTGTTATCTACCATTAGGCCATCGAGGACTTGCGAAAGCATACCACCGGGTTTATACTGAAATCACAGGAAGACTGGAGGCCCATACTGAAGCCAGTCCAAGATTTTACGTATGAACCACAAACACTCTGGTGGAGGGGCAAAGTGGGCTCTCGGGTGGAAGGGCAAAGTGGTCCTACAAGCACTCGAGTGGAAGGGAAAAGTGGGCTCTCGGGTGGAAGGGCAAGGTGGTCCTACAAGCACTCGGATGGAAGGGCAAAGTGGGCTCTCGGGTGGAAGGGCAAAGTGGTCCTACAAGCACTCGGGTGGAAGGGAAAAGTGGGCTCTCGGGTGGAAGGGCAAAGTGGTCCTACAAGCACTCGGGTGGAAGGGCAAAGTGGCCCTACAAGCACTCGGGTGGAAGGGCAAAGTATCCTACAAGCACTCGGATGGAAGGGCAAAGTGGTCCTACAAGCACTCTGGTGGAAGGGCAAAGTGGTCCCACAAGCACTCGGATGGAAGGGCAAAGTGGTCCTACAAGCACTCGGATGGAAGGGCAAAGTGGTCCTACAAGCACTCGGGTGGAAGGGCAAAGTGGTCCCACAAGCACTCGGATGGAAGGGCAAAGTGGTCCTACAAGCACTCGGGTGGAAGGGCAAAGTGGTCCTACAAGCACTCGGGTGGAAGGGCAAAGTGGTCCTACAAGCACTCGGGTGGAAGGGCAAAGTGGGCTCTCGGGTGGAAGGGCAAGGTGGTCCCACAAGCACTCTGGTGGAAGGGCAAAGTGGTCCCACAACTTACGTCGCAACTTCAGAAATAAACAGGAAACAACACTTTTTGGAATATTTGAATATTTTTGGAATGTTTAACTATCTTATAAAGAACTAATATTATTTGTTAATGTATACAATTGGTTCGTAGGGAGATTTAGTTGACCTTGCTTTTAGTGACATGTATACTCTTGAAGACTGATCTGAAAACGTCATGTTGCTTATAGTTAATGTGGTGTTTGGTGTGTTCACGAAGGGCTCTTGTGGGCGACACATCGTGATCTCTCTGGTACTCACTTGACGCGCAGCTCTCACCTGTGTTTCCACGTAGATGGGACCTGCACCGCGGCCACACCACGGCCAGTGGCTTCAAAAAACTAGATGAGGGTAGTCGACGGGTCGTAAACCCTCGGAGAGTTTAGGGATCGTCCCCCAATGTTCTGAAGACTGGATTCGGCATCGCTGACAATCTGCCACCCGGCAGGTGTGGCAACACTCGCGGCCACTGTGTACACTGGCATCTCAGGTCATATGGTTGTCTTCCATTGACTGGAGGAGCAATGGTTTCTGGCTGCCACCAGAGCAGAGTAAGCAAATTTTTTTTTAGATAGTGCTGCTTTCCTCCATAGTCTAAGGGAGAGGGCTAGAAAAGGTACCACAGCTGGTCACAAGACACGGTTATCCTACCATACCTGGTCACAAGACTCGGCTATCCTACTATAGCTGGTCCCAAGACACAGTTATCCTACCATACCTGGCCACAGGACTCGGCTATCCTACCATACCTGGTCACAAGACTCGGCTATCCTACCATACCTGGTCACAAGACTCGGCTATCCTACTATAGCTGGTCCCAAGACACAGTTATCCTACCATACCTGGCCACAGGACTCGGCTATCCTACCATATCTGGTCACAAGACTCGGCTATCCTACTATAGCTGGTCACAAGACTCGGCTATTCTACCATAGCTGGTCACAAGACTCGGCTATCCTACTATAGCTGGTCACAAGACTCGGTTATCCTACCATAGCTGTTCATAAGACACGGTTATCCTACCATACCTGGTCACAAGACTCGGCTATCCTACAATAGCTGGTCACAAGACTCGGTTATCCTACCATAGCTGGTCACAAGACTCGGTTATCCTACCATAGCTGGTCACAAGACTCGGTTATCCTACCATAGCTGTTCATAAGACACGGTTATCCTACCATACCTGGTCACAAGACTCGGCTATCCTACCATAGCTGGTCACAAGACTCGGTTATCCTACCATAGCTGGTCACAAGACTCGGCTATCCTACCATAGCTGGTCACAAGACTCGGCTATCCTACCATAGCTGGTCACAAGACTCGGCTATCCTACCATAGCTGGTCACAAGACTCGGCTATCCTACCATAGCTGGTCACAAGACTCGGCTATCCTACCATAGCTGGTCACAAGACTCGGCTATCCAACCATAGCTGGTCACATGACTCGGCTATCCTACCATAGCTGGTCACAAGACTCGGCTATCCTACCATACCTGGTCACAAGACTCGGCTATCCTACCATACCTGGTCACAAGACTCGGCTATCCTACCATACTGGTCACAAGACTCGGCTGTTCTACCATAGCTGGTCACAAGACTTGGTTATCCTACCATAGCTGGTCACAAGACTCGGCTATCCTACCATAGCTGGTCACAAGACTCGGCTGTTCTACCATAGCTGGTTACAAGACTCGGCTATCCTACCATAGCTGGTTACATGACTCAGCTATCCTACCATAGCTGGTCACAGACTCGGCTATCCAACCATAGCTGGTCACAAGTCTCGGCTATCATACCATAGCTGGTCACAATGGACTTAAAGCTTGCTCCTTCAGGAAACCCGGGAACACTTCTTGACACGCACAATTAAACACAGCAAAGACATGCACATAAGCTGACAAGTGCACCAACAATCGTCTCAGCCGAACAACGAGCTGTCCCTCAGATTGTCACTGGATCACCATAGAGTGTGGTGGCAACCACCAAACGGGTCGGACGTTCCCCTGGTCTCTCTCCTGGTTTTTACATTGGATGATTGTTGGTTGCCCTGCCGGGTGGTTGTTTGCCACTGCGGGAGGACTCTGTTTCTCAGTTTCAGTATGGGGATTTACGTGACGCCACTGAGGAGGAAGGACTTTTTTTTATTTTTATTTTTACATGCAAGCATGCAAGGTAAATACAATAAAAACAATAAAATAACATAGAAAACAAAACAACCAAATTGAGAAGCCACCAGCCAGAAGGGCAGATAGCACAGGACAACAAGTTTCAAAAATGGAGGAACGCATGTGAAACACAGCACACATCAAGACAAAATATAAAACAATAACAAACAAGCAAATAATGCCAGCAATAAAACAAAACATAGGAACAATATAAAACAAATCAAACAAGCACCGGCTGGAAAGACCGACAACAAAACACATCATAAAGCACAAAATCCAATATAACACAAGAAAATACACACAACAAGCCAAAAATACAAACAAAAGGAAANGGGTGCTCTAAACCATATGGTCCTACCTGGAAAAGAACCGCACCTGCTCCTAAATCCGAAGCGTCTATGTGCATTATAAATGGCTTATCAAATTGTGGACTGGCTAATACAGGTGACGTTGAGATAATTCCTTTCAACTTTTGAAAAGAGCTCTGACACTCCTGTGTCCACTTGAACTTTACCTGCTTTCTAAGAAGATTAGTTATAGCGCAGCACCAATGGAAAAATTCTTACAATACTTCTATAATCATACACACATCCCAATAAACCTCTGCACTGATTCTTTTCTCGTTAGCACTGGTAATCCACGATTGCCCGGATCTTGTCATGCAACGGGACTATCTTACCTTGTCCGACCTCCATGACCTAAGTAAACTATTGTTCCCTTAGCCCAGCTACATTTCTTTACATTTACAGTTAGATTAGATGTCGTAACACTGCAAAAAATTGTTTCAAACTGGACATATGATCTTCCCACACACTTAATAAAAATCACAATGTCATCTAAGTATGCTCTACAATCTCTTTTACAGCTTTTAACAATCTTAACAATTGTGAAAAGTTGCTGGGGCATTTCTTAGTCCAAATGGCATCACATTAAATTCAAATACTCCATCAGGGGTGATAAAAGCTGTCACTTCCCCAGCCAAAGTTAGTAAGTGGTATCGGTGATACCCCTTAGATAAGTCTAGTTTTGATACATATTTAGCATGACCAATTAGGTCAATGCACTCCTCAAGCAAAGGTAGTGGGTACACATCAACTACAGTTACTTTCTTTAACTTCCTATGGTCCACTACTAACCGCCATTTTTCATCTGGTTTTGGTACCACTAAACACGGTGAACTCCAAGTGCTCTGACTGGGTCGAATAAAACCATAGTGAAGAAGATAATCAACTTCCTCCTGGATGATACGTCGTTTCTCGGGGGTCACTCGATAAGGGTGTAGCCGAATTGGAGTTACCTCTGTCAGTTGAACATCATGAGTAATGAGAGGTGTCTGAGTGGGGACCTCCCCAAACAAGTTGGAGAACGTCTTCAAAAGGTCCTGGAACTCTGCTCTGCTCATCCTGCAAATGACACAACAATTCTTCCCCGGAACTGTAATTAGATAAAAGAAGATTACCATCTTCCCCTACAACAATTGTCTCCTTAGGGTTTACCTCCTCATTAACACAACAAGCCACAATAAGCCTTCAAACGATTCACATGCACAATCATTGAGTGACGGGTATGTTTGGGGTTACAGACTTTATAGGTAAGTTCACCAAGACGTTTTACCACTTGATAAGGTCCTTCAAACTTGTGTGACATAGAAGTTCTATTACGAGGCTTCAAGACCATTACTAAATCTCCTGGTTCAAAAACTCTGAGTTTGGCCTTGAACCACCTATCATGCCACTCCTTCATTACCTGCTGTGCCTCGCCTAGATGTTGTAACGCCAACTCCTTCGTTCGAGACAGCTTGTTCTTCACATCCTTCAGGTATCGTTCACTCTGCCTAGCTGTTACATCTCCCAATACATTCTCCTGCAACATTTTTAAAGGTCCTCTCACCTGATGTCCAAACACAAGATCAAATGGAGCGCAGCCTAGGGAAGTGTGCAATCCGTCCCTGGCAGCAAATAGTACAAATGGTGAATTGTCATCCCACTGTCTGGGTGAATCTTCCCCAGTTGCTTTCAACATCTTTTTGAGGGTTTGGTGAAACGGCTCGATTCCTTCTTGACTCTGAGGATGGTAAGGACTAGAGAAGTTATGTCGTATTCCAAAAGAACTACAAAAAGTTTTAAAAGTTGTGGAATAAAAATTGCTCCCATTATCAGTTTGAATGATATGGGGCATACCAAATAATGAGAAAACCCGTTCCAAGTGCTTTATGAGTGTAGAAGCCCTCATGTTACGCAAGGCATATGCTTCAGGGAACCTGGTGGTCATACATAGGATAGTAAACATAAACATATTTCCTGATTTAGTTCGGGGTAATGGACCTACACAATCCAACACCTCATGTGTAAAAGGCTCCTCTGGCACTACAATAGGGTGTAAGGGTGCTCGTAGCACAGTCTGGTTAGGTTTACCAACAGTTTGACATACAACACAATTGTGACAATATCTGACCACATCCTTTTTGAGTTTTGGCCAATAGAAAAACTTACATATTTTATGATACATATTGGAGATCCCTTGGTGACCTCCCATTAGGTCATCATGGGCAGCTTGCAATACCTGCTCCCTATACTCCTTGGGAACGACGAACTTGGTCCTAGACTCACAATCATCTGATAAGGGAGTTCCTGGTGGTTTCCATCGTCTCATCAAACATCGATCATTGAAGTAGCAACCCGTGCTCTCATCCAAGGTATCAATAGTGACAGCTGCTTCTGTATAACATTCAGCTAGACTGGGATCAGTACTCTGCAACTCACTGAAGGTCTGGGACTCAACAGCTGGAGCGAGCGGGCAAGGAACTGGTGCCTGGGCCACTTCTTCCAGACCATCCTCTGGGTCAGAATAAATTAGGGCTTTGGCACCAGCCTCACTCTCGACATCCGCGTGAGCTACGAATGTATCCTCAAGGTCCACCTCCACCTCCCTGTCTGAAGGGGTCCTGGCCTCGACAACATCCACCTTGGGAGTAACAGGATTTACCTCACCCTGCTTACCCATGGATCTGATCACATCACAGGCTGGATAGATGACTCCATCATCCGCATCCGGTTGAGCCAGTACACAACTAGGGTTAGTAAACATGATAGGACATTCTGTCCCACTAACTTGACGCTTGTCAAAATCATTACCCACAATAACATCAACCCCATGGATGGGCAACTGCTCACTAACTGCTACAGTGCACCAACCCGGTGTAATACTTGATTTCAGGTGAACTTTAACTAATGGTACACGCTGGACATGACCTCCGATTCCCTGCAATAATATTACCTCACCAGTGTCTTCTGTGCTAACATCAGCAAGAACACGGTGAGAAATTAAAGATTGGGAAGCACCAGTGTCCCTCAATAACTGTACTGGCTTCCAGTTTCCACTAGCACAAAGTAAGGTACCCGAATATAGGCACGGTTTAAAGTTAGTCATCCAATTGGGCATGACTGGAAGAACATTAGAATTAATTGTTTGCAACCCCCGTCTCATAATCAGACCGGTAGGTCTCAACTCAGGGTACAAGGCATAACAGGAATTTACCACATGACCTCTTCTCCTGCAATGCGTGCAATATCTGCCAGTGGTCGAAACAACCGAACCAACTGCAGGTTTAGACACTACATTATTTGAGGGTGACAACCCTGTCTGCTATTTCTCAATCGTTGGCTTTACAGGAGAAGAGTTCAGGGGAGTCGGTAAGTTAGCTGGTCTGGCCTGGAAAACATGAGATTTAGGAACATGCAAATTACTCATAGAATTATAATTATTTGATTGTGCTCGAAAAGGCACCTTAGTGAGTAATTCATGTTCGTCTGCTAGCTTGGCTAGTTTCATAATGTCAGTGGTTTGTTCATGCTCAGCTATAAACAAGGCAATTTTTTCTGGTAGACAACCTAAAATCTCCTCTGTCACTATGAGGTTTCTCAAAGTCTCAAAATCTGTAATGGAAAGTGCTTTTACCCATCTATCAAAATGATTAATTTTAACTCTTACAAAATCAGAAATGGTGTGATCATGTGCTCTCTTTATACCTCTAAATTTCTGTCTGTGGGCCTCTGGGATCTGCTGGTATGCTTTTAAGATGCTCTGTTGGACAAATTTAAAATCAAAAGAATTAGCGTCAGGAAGAGATGTAAAAATTTCCTGGCCTTTCCCCTTAAATTGTCCTTGCATAATGGCAACCCATTGATCCACAGGCCAATTCATACTGACTGCTAACTTCTGGAAATATAAAAAGAATATTTCTGGGCCCTCCTCATTGAATTGAGGCAGATCTACATTTTTCCTAGACCTTGAAGAGCTATCAGTACTATGGGTATGATTACTAGTGTTACCATGCCCAGCTGCAATTCTCTGTTCCTCTATTCTGTTATTGTTTTCTGCTATACTCTGTTGAATTTCTAACTGCTTAGTTTTCTGCTCTTCTAGTTGCAATTGAGCGTCAATCTCAAACTGTTTTAGCTGGTTCTGAGCCTCAAGTATCTGCTGCTGAGTCTCCAACTCCAGCTGTTTTTGGTGATTCTGCATCTCCAACAGCTGTTTCTCTGCTTCTAATTTAGCCACCTCTAGCTTAGATTCAATCTCTAACTTTAATATTGCCACCTGGTCACTTGACTCTTCTTCTATCTCCTCTAACCACTCCTCGTCAAGTTTCTCCTCCTGCACCAAGTGTGTGACAATGACTCTTACAAGCTGAGCCTTTAACATTCTCCTGGAAACTGTCAGATTTAATTTATTAGCCATGTACAACAACCCAGACTTCTTCAAGTCTTTAATTTCACCAAAGTTTGGATGCTCCACCAACACAGCAACTTATTCCTCCATTGTCAGCTTAATTAATACAACTAGCAATTACAACAACACTGAAGGTTTTGCTTGGCCCCTGGCACAAGCTGTACACTTATCTCAATCGTGAAGTGTTGAGAAAACTTCCACTAGCAGCACAGAAAGAACAGAGAAATGGTACACAGGCTTGGTTAGGTATCACTAATTAACCACACAGTACCTAGGAAGGCATTAACAATTAATATCATGCACCACTAATTAATACATTAAAATTATGGTAATTAATTCTCCCGGACATAGGCCCTCATTTTGTTACGGCCCTTGACCTCTGGGGAATGGTTCCTCTGTTGCTGTTGGTAAACATATAATATCATACGGCCTTGCCTCAATAATAGTCTAGGGGTGAAATAAATGCAACTGCGTACCTTACCTTAAGCAATATACTTAAGGTAAGGGTAACAAAGAACATACAAATAACGTAAATGGAAAAATGCAGGTAGCCAGAAATATTAACACACCAGTAATTAATCTTACAATATCATTATATAAACACAGATCATTTCTTTACAACATAAATGAATAGATGGGTAAGCACAGGAAATGAACATTGCAAACTAAGCAATAAAACAAACTACACCAAAGAGGAGCCGGTCAGCCGAGCGGACAATATGCTGGACTTGTGATCCTGTGGTCCCGGGTTCGATCCCGGGCGCCGGAGAGAAACAACGAGCAGAGTTTCTTTCATCCTATGCCCCTGTTACCTAGCAGTAACGGGCTGCGTCCTGGGAGTGGAGGCCTGGTCGACGACCTGGCCGCGGGGACACTAAAAAGCCCCGAAATCATCTCAAGATAACCTCAAGATAACCTCAAATTTTGCTTAACACATGTCTCCACCCGCCAGCCCTACCCACACGACTGGCATTCCACCTGCATGCATGGCATGGCGTCTACCACAAGACCAAACTAAAACCTACATGAAATCTCCTGATACTCTGCTATCAGAGAGTAGTACTTAAGAACATAATTATAATTAAACTTATCTGTATATAACACTGCTAAGGTGTAAAAGAAGTTAAGTAAAATCAAGAACTGGAATAATTTCAGGGGTGAAACATTGACGCTAGCTTGAATACACGGCCCGCCACTGGAGCAATCCCAAATATGGTCATCCCCCCAGTGAGCCGCCACTGACTCCCCCCACAGGAATGAACATGCAAATAGCTTAACACAATATTCAATACAGGCACACTACAGCATGCTACAATTAAATCAAACATAATTGTACTGGAACACAACTGGATACCATGTTATCTTTACTTAACGGGGAAAAGAAATAATGAACATACATATTTAGCATGATGAATGTTAGAATCAAACACAGATTCATAACAGTGACCTTCAGGGAAGGTCAGTCGTCAGCTGTTACATCGAAGAGAAGAAGGAAGAGAATAACCATGGAGTTACTGAGAGAGAACAGTGGGAGGAATTCTACAGGAACGAAGTAGACGATCTGACAAGCCATCTACTATTCTCATCAAGATGCTAACACTAAAGCAAACATTGTACGGTATTAGGGTTAATCAAATTGCATTCCCATTACCTTGTCTGATTGGTCTGATACTTGATGCTCTTGGCAACAAGCTAGTGTAGCGTGGTAACTAACCTATGATTAGGGAGGTAATCCGGTCAAGATAATGGATTGGGAGTGACCACATAATCAGTGTTATTATCTAATCTCTATCCATGGTTAGGTCAGATTAAGGTTACATTAGGTTAGATTAGTAAAATTAGATTTAGGTTGTTTGGTTAGATTAGATTAGATGGCGTTAGGTTTCATTACGTTTTGTGCATTATTAATGATAATGTGATATATGTAATTCGAAAACTATTTCAGTCTGCCCAAGAATTCTGTTTACTAAAACCAATTTCTTCAAAGAAAACGTTTTTAGCATACACTTTCTATTCTTTAAACCAACAATTTATAAATCAATAACCTAATAACTAGATAATATTCTCTGTTTGCAACAAAAGTTCACTTGCTAGTTTACATGTAGACTATTACTGGAACCGTAATATGCTTAAATATCATCACGGATATCTAGTTAATTATCCCAGTGGTATGATGGTGGTGTTATTTTTCATGGCTATCTGGATTTGCTATGAGAATGGACTTGATTATTGTTGCGCACAGCACAATCTGGTATATTGTGATAATTGTTGCTCTCAGCACAAGCTGGTATATTGTGATACTTGTTGCTCTCAGCACAAGCTGAGAGCAACACAACTTGTGTTGTGACCATCGTGTTGGGTGGACATGGGTTGGGAGCTCCTGGTTCACTAGTAGAGTGGGAGGGGTAATCAGGCAACTTCGAAGTGAAAAAGTGTGTACAAGTGAATGAAAAAAACCTTGGGTTTTGACCATAGCCATAAAGTAGTGAAGAAAAACATTATAAGTAGCATAATTGAAAATAGTTGATGAAGTACTGTGGCAGTGTGCAGTGTGGAGCAGACCTCACCGACCTCTGACCGTGACCTCACCCCCGACAGCAACCCTCCCAACACCACGTGGGGAGACGCTTGGAGATTCACTCACCTCTTGTGTTAGCAGGATGGTAAGATACTTGGAACCCTTGTGGGTAAGGTTGGATTATTGTAATGACTAGGTCAGGAAGGGCGTCTAGGTCCAGCAGTATTATGATTGAAGAAGAGGATAGGTTTGTGGAGAAGATGATTGGGAAATTTGTAGAGAAGAGGGATGTTTGGATAGATGATCTAATCCAGGGGATTAAAAGTGAAATCTTTAATAAGATACAGGACGAGGTTCAAAGACTCAAACAAGAGTTTATGGATTATATTCAAGAGGTAATCAGGAAGAGCTGGGTAGAATGGCAAGGAGAAATGACTAGGCTTACTAATGAATTTGGCAGGAATAAAGGAAGCTTGGCAGGGGAAGGGGGAGTAGTAGTAGGTGGAGTAGTGGGTGTGGGAGGGGTGGGGGAAAGCCAGGGAGGGGGGCCACAAGCATGACCCTGAGCTGAGAAAGAGGACAATCATAATCCATGGATTGCTTGAAGCCAGGGCACCATCGAGGCAGGAAAGGATAGAGATTGAAGATTTGGAGCTACAGGGGATCTTGAGACACATGAGAGCCCAGATGGCAGGGAATGAGGTGCAAAGTCCACTGACGCATTGGGCTATACAACTGTAACAGGAAACGACCTGTCCTGGTACAGTTCACTAACGAAGAGGCAGTGGATTACATACTGTATCACAAACACTTACTCAGAGGTAGCGAAAATTACTACAACGTATATATTGACAAATTCATGACGAAGGAGGAACAGATAGCCCACAGAGCAAGCAAACCTCCATGATACAACTCTTCCCATTTGAGCGTAGCTACACACCCCATTGCTAATCCACCCCATGCTAACCAGCTCACACCTGCTTCTCAGGTCACTCCCTTCCCAAATCAGCCCTCCCTGCCCCTGCTTATCTCCCCAACACCTCCCTTGACCCCTCTGACCCCACTGCAGTCAAATTCATCCCACATTCTAAGGACCCCCTCATCACCTCAACCCCCAAAACCCGTCCAGCCCTCATCCCCTCAACCCCCAAAACCTGCCCAGCCCTCACCCCTCCTCATCCCCTCTCCTTCCATGTGACCCCCACCCTTGCGAGGGGGGTGGGAGGTTCCCCCCACCCCCTCTATCCTTCCCCCTCCCCTCTATCTGACTCCCAACCTAACGCTATCTCCCAACCCCTCTATGCCTATCAGACCCTCCCTAATCTTCAGACCCAGTATGCCCTTCCTACTCCAGACCTACCTACCCAGGCTCTACCCCAGACCCTCCTACCTACCTTCCAAGAAGCCCAGCCCCCATTATCCCCCAAGCACCCCTTCCGACCCCTTCACCCCCCGGATCCCCCCAGAAACCCCTGGATCCCCCCCTGCCCCCAGTCATCCCCCAGACACCCCCCAGATCCCCCAGGTCCCCCCTGCCCCCAGTCACCCCCCAGACACCCCCCAGATCCCCCCAGGCCCCCAGAGGAAGGGAGAACTCTGGTACAGGAGTTTCCATGATGAATCTCAAGGTTTGGTACACCAATGCTGATGGGGTATCTAATAAAGCAGAAGAGATAAAAGAAAGAGTGAGTGA
The DNA here is from genome assembly GCA_020271785.1 of Procambarus virginalis. Taxonomy (NCBI): domain Eukaryota; kingdom Metazoa; phylum Arthropoda; class Malacostraca; order Decapoda; family Cambaridae; genus Procambarus; species Procambarus virginalis. The sequence continues at coordinate 149,808 of WNGS01043848.1, forward strand.
GGCAGATCCTGACATAGTTGCAATTGTGGAAACTAAAATTAATGACATGATCTCAGATGCAATCTTTCCAGAAGGGTACCAGGTGATACGAAAAGAGAGGACACAGAGACAGGGAGGGGGAGTGGCACTCCTAAAAACACGGAAATGGAAGTTTGAAGACCTGGGAAATCGGGTTACCAATGAGTGCACAAGCTTCATACATGGAACTCTGACAGTAGATGGGAGGAAGATTGTGATCTTGGTAATCTACAATCCCCCACCAAACAGCAGAAGACCCAGGCAGGAGTATGATGACAACAACAAGGCATGCATAGATGAACTGCAGAAGGCAGCAACACTAGTCCACAGAATGAGAGTGAAGCTGCTGATCATGGAGGACCTAAATCATGGAGAGATAAATTGGGAATCAAGGAATCCCCATGGAGGGGACGAGACATGGGGAGCAAAGTTAGTAGATGTTATAGACAGGAATTTCCTAACACAACATGTGAAGGAAGACACAAGGGAAAGAGGAGATGCACCGAGCCTATTAGACCTGATTTTCACCCAGAACGTAGAAGATATCGAGAATTTAGAGCATGAAATACCTCTAGGGGCCAGTGACCATTGTGTCCTAGTCTTCGACTACATGATGGAATTCAAACTTATGACCATGGGACAAGAGATCTGGGAAAGGAGAGTTGACTACAGGAAAGGGGACTATAAGAGGATAAAGGACTATCTGGGTGAAGTGCAGTCGGAGGAAGAAATTAGAGGAAAAACAGTCCAAGATATGATGGACCTAGTCATACAGAAATGCCAGGAGGCCGAAGAGAGATTTATACCAACAGTAAAGGAAAAAAATAAGAAGGAATATAATAACCCATGATTTAATAGACAGTGTCAGGAAGCACAAATGGCCAGCAGGCGGGAGTGGAGGAAGTACAGAAGACAAAGGACAGAGGACAACAGGATCAGATGCAATAGAGCTAGGAACGATTACATTAACATAAGACGAACATCGGAAAGAGACTATGAGAACGATATTGCAATTAAAGCGAAAAAACAACCTAAGTTACTACACAGTCATATAAGAAGAAAAATGTCGGTGAACGACCAAGTGACAAGACTAAGGAAGACAGAAGGGGCATATACTGAAAGTGACAAGGAAATCTGCGAGGCACTGAATGCCAGTTTCCATGGAGTGTTCACTACCGAGCCTGAGCAGCTCCCATTGTTGGAAGGGGTTACCCTACATGAAAGACTATCAGATATAGAGGTGACAGCAGAGGAGGTAATGAAACAGTTGACAACACTGGATGCAAATAAAGCGGTTGGACCAGACAAAGTATCACCGTGGATACTAAAAGAAGCAGCGCAGGCCCTCAGTGTGCCTCTGGCAATGATCTATAATGAGTCACTTATGTCAGGAGAATTGCCCAGTTGCTGGAAGAAGGCAAATGTTGTGCCGATCTTCAAGAAAGGCGATAAGGAGGAGACACTTAACTATAGACCTGTATCACTGACAAGCATCCCCTGTAAAATACTGGAAAGAAAAATCACACCAATCACCGTCCTTCCGAGGATGTCCTTGAATAGGAAAAAAAAACGCACCTTCACCAGCATGTCTTGTAGTGAAAAACCCTTCTTCCAAGCAATCTTTTATCTTTTATTATTATTATTATTTTTATACACAAGAGTTCTTACATTATTGTTCAGCCACTAGCACGCATAGCGTTTCGGTGAAAGTCCTTAATCCTAACTTTCCCCGGGACATGACCCGCCAAATCATTTAACAACCAGGTACACTTTCACTGCTGTGTGAACAGAGGCTACTGGATTGGCGCCAAGTGAATCCTCCCTGGTTACGAACCCAGACCAAAGCACTTGCGGAGCACTAAGCGAGTGTCTTACTACTAAGCCACGGGGACTGCAAATGGGGAGAAAGTTCGAAGAGAAGTGGCTCCCTGTTAAGTGGTCCTTTAAGGTGCCTTCCACCCATTGCCATAATTTGTCGATAGCGACCCTGTACGTTTTTGACGTTATAAGGACATGTCGAAGGGAGTATTATACTAGCGGGCAATATCCACTATTGTCTGACTCCACTTTTTTCTTATGCGTGAGTTTCTCAGATACCTTCTCTCTGGATGTCTCTGAAAAAAGTACACAGGTTGATCAATGTTTTGTATCTACACATTTTTTTCTATTTGTTATTTTTTTTCGAATTCCCAGAGAGAAAGAGTGGGATCTCTTAAGGGATGTCGGGTGACAGGACGTATACGGTAGATATGAGTGCAGGTTGAAGTCTTTGTAGTACACTCTAGGCTGTAGACGCCACTTTCTGTCGAGGTCGACACATGTGTCGAGGAAAGGCAATTTTAGAGAATTAAATGCAACTGTAAACTCAAGGTTCAGGTGGACAACATATTGAATGGAAATTCAAAACGGCTGGTTCCCTTCCCCTTCTGCCGTTAATCCGAATATATCATTAATATATTTCAAGTAGATGAGCAGCAAACAAAATTACCTCTGCAGTCAAGACCGATACACTCGCCCCTGTTGTTGTTCACTCAATCTGGCGGAAGGCTTTTCTATCCATCTATCCAACAATCTATCCAACAATCTGTTACTCTGTCAGTCTATAATTCCATCTATTCATATATCGATCTATCCATCTTTTCATCCATCTGTCAATCAATCAATCAATCGATCAATCAATCTATCTATCTATCTATCAATCTATCCATGTATATGTTCATCTATCCATAAATCTATAGATCCATTCATCTATTAACTACCTGTGTTTCTCTGTGTCTGTCTATCTGCCATATAGCTATAAAAAGTTATGTCATAACCAAATCTAGAGATATTCACGGAGAGTATATACTTTCCCAGCTCAAATTGAAAGGACTGAACACCAACTTAATTTTGGGCGCTGTCTACAGGATTCCTAACACTTATGAAGCTGGATTAATTTCATATCTTATAAACTTATTAATAAGGAACAAGCTTAACAAAAATACACTTATATTACACGGAGCCTTCAATACTGACCAATGCCAGCCTGATAACCAACTTGTTGCCAGCTTCCACAACTGTATGAACTCCTGTATGTTTTTGCCTTTGATTATTAAACCCACGAGAATTACTGAAACAACTGCCTCCACCTTTGACCACGTTTGGACAAATATAACCTCTCCACTCACCTCAAAAGATCACTCAGGATCAGATCTCAGAGCCAAACCTGACATTAGGGGCAGATAAAACATATCCACAGCTAACCCCTGATATAATTACATACCTCAGGAATACGGAAGACCGAGTTGAACTGTAACCAGAGGAAAAAGTCACCCAGATGATAGTACAATATTTCCCGGTTGAAGTCAATGCAAACAGGCTCTTAGAGTGTCCCAGTGTCACAACGGCGGAAAGTTGCAAGCACAATAATGAAGAAACAAGACAGGTGATTGTATCAATAAAAGGACCTAGCATCAACACTCTGAATGTTGGGATCTATGGACAATTCAGACCAAGGCTAAAGCTTCAATCCAAAGCCCATGCGCTGTTAGAGATGTCAGTGCTTCGGCCACCATAAAGATGGCTGGAGAGGCCCGGAACGATGTAGAGTATGCAGCGAGCTACACAATACTAATATATGCAAAAATCTGCATAAAGAAAGCAAACCAACAAATGGCAAAATGTCCAAACTGTGGGGGATACACATCACGCCTGGAACAAACGATGTCCAGAAAGGGTAAAAAATATACAAGCCTTCGGATATACCCAGCAACCCAAAGCCACAACTCCAAGACAATAACTGAGGGTCTGGTACACTCTACCAGACCCTCAGTTAAAAGTCAGTGAAACACTCCTCTGCAAGTCCGAATAAATGAAAATAAAAACAGCAACGGACTAAAGCACCATTTCATTCCAGTCTAAACAAGAAAAGTACCTCAAATAACTGTAGAAAACAAAACACTACTCCATAAGGCAACAACAACCGAAAAGATCAGGGCAGCAAACTGAATACACCTGCTATTGCCTCCAAGACATCACAAGAATGAATAACGATCAAATGGGGCATCAAATGGGGCAAACGCTACTTAGGGCATCATCAAATGCCCCAATAGCCGGATGTAGCAAAGACACCACGACCCAACCTAGAGTCTCCTCACCAACCAAGAAACAAGAAAGGCAGCCAAAGGCATATCAAGTGACTACAGTTCCAATGGTTATGGCCTCCCTGACAGAGACCTTCAGCAAGATGCTTTGACAAAACATTCCAAGCACTGGAACAGACCAACCCTCAGTCAAAGAAGGATATGTTAACAGAGGTAAAAACAATCTACTGAACTTATTTCTTCCACACTTCTGCAAGCCCTACCTGAAAAGGATGACGAATTATAAGTCGAAGAAGGTGAAGAAACTGAATTGTTTCAGCACCTAATGGCAGTCTCACTCCAACCAAGAAGGCCCAAGATGTCGGGGAAATCAGCACTATAAAAACAACCATGGACTCAATGGATTCCCCTCAAACAGAATAATGGACAATCTCAAGATTATACAAATGAATATCCAAGGATTCAAAAACAAAACACAAACACTCAGAGCAGTGCTTCTCAAGGACAACATTGATATTGTTTTACTTCATGAAACACATACCAGGACTGAAAGAAGTATCAATATCCCAGGATATCAAGGTTTTCCACTGCCCAAATGCACAAGGTGGCACCAGACGCACCTCATTGCTAGTAAGAAATCATATCAAAGCCACGGCAATCACAGACCTGCCTGACTGTTGTGAGAAAGTCGAAATTATGGGAGTTAATCTCACTATGAGGAATTCAATGCTGTCTATTTTCAATGTATACAGGAGCCATAGAGATCACGATATGGATCTCTCTGTAATCTATGAAATAGAAGTCACCACACCTACTATCATCTCGGGTGACTTCAAAGCTCATGGTGAATTACCACTTTATTCATTAAGAACCGACACCAACGAAAGACATATTGAACACCTTTTGGATAAGTGCCTGAAGTAAGTCTATTTAACTCGACAGAACTAACCCATAATGGTGAGTGGGGGGGGGGAAGGTGGATCTCAGGTTTGTCTCCACCAATATTTATGAGTTGTGTCATTGGTCAGTGAACTATGTACTGACTAGTGACCACTTTGCTACAAAAACAGTTATTAATATAGCACTACCTTCCAGACCTCCAGCTCCCGAGCCCGGATGGGACTTTATCAAAGCAGATTGGACGAAGTTTCAGGAATCTCTCGAAAATTGGCACCAAAACTGTACTCCTCCTGACAACACCGAAGAAATGGAAAATTATTTAGTAAATGCAATACAAATCACGCCATCCCCAAGAGAAAACAATTACCCAACAACATAAGGACGATTGGTATTACTGTGATAGGATTAAAAAACTACATAAAAGATTAAATTGTGCACGAAAGAATTTCAGAAGAGATAGAACCGAAGCTAATCTAGGACTCCTTAGAGCTGTCCGAGATCATGTGCATGAAGAAACAACAAAAATCAGAGAAGAAAAATGGCTCGAGTAGAGTACCAAGCTAAGTCAGCATACATCTTTGGTCGACATCTGGAGGCAGGTCAACAAGGTCAAAGGAAAATCGCCTCCTGCTCCGCCCCATCATATTAATCCGGAGCAAGAAGCAGGAAGATTAGCAAATCTATTTGCTTCAAGAGCCAGTTCCACTCAACTTCTTCAAGCAACTCTGACTCCCCAACAAAGACTTCAAGCAGTAATATGGAAAAAATAGACGATGCTTTAGCCTTACTAGACCAACCTTTCAATCTGAAAAAAAAATAGAATAGCTAAAAAGAAAACTAAAAACACAGCTCCAGGTGAAGACAAAATCACTTTCATCATCCTGGGCCACAATGGAAGTAATTGCAGAAGGCCTATTGGCCCATACCTCCTCTTGCTGCTTCTATGTTGGTTCGGGGTCTTAAAGTGGGTAAAATATAGTTGTGCATTAATTGGCTATTGGTTGCTGGTGTTGACTTTTTTATGTGTAGTGTCTCGCTGATGTCGAGCCTCCTGCTCGGCTTCCATTCTTATGTTTTCATACCCAATTTATACCCATTGATTCGTGTTCTGGCATAGCTCTGTCACCTGAGCCAAAACGTTTGTGCCATATCACCTCACCCAAAACTAGTATAAGTATGATGTATTTTGTGTGTAAACTAAGTCTTCGAAAATGTAATAAGCATTACGAAACGCGTTCAGGTGTCAGTCCAGAAATTAAGAATGAATTTTGGAGAGTTAATTTATCAATTACCCTCGACAGTGAAGAAGAACGTAAGAAAGAGTGAGAAGATTCGTGTTAGAATTATTAATCTTACCCTATCGTTCATATTCAACAACATATGTTTACAAGAAAGACTGCTACCAAAATATACTATTATATATATGCAGGCGATGAGTCATAATAACGTGCGTGAAGTATGTTGACCAGACCACAAATTAGAAGGTGAAGGGACGACGACGTTTCGGTCCGTCCTGGACCATTCTTAAGTCGAGTGTGATGAGGGATTGATTGATTGATTGATAAAGATTAAGCCACCCAAGAGGTGGCACGGGCATGAATAGCCCGTAAGTGGTGGCCCTTATGAGCCATTAACAGTATCGAAAGATGATACTGGAGATCTGTGGAGGTGCGACTGCACCCTGCGTGACGGGAGATGTCTCCCGGACCAAATGGTGACCAAATGGTGTTGAACTGTCGATTGATTGATTGATGAAGATTAAGCCACCCAAGAGGTGGCACGGGCATGAATAGCCCGTAAGTGGTGGCCCTTTTGAGCCATTACCAGTATCAAGAGCTGATACTGGAGATCTGTGGAGGGTGATGAGGGAGGTGATGAAGGCAATAAATAGGCAAGAGAGAGGTGAGGAACAATGCAAAAGGTACGAACGGTAAGATGTAGCAGAGGGGATAGTAGTAGGAATAAGAACTGCAGAAGGCCCATTGGCCCATACGAGGCAGCTCATATTGTAACTACCGAATGAGATGGGGAGTGTAATAGGAATAAGAAGAGAACGTAAGAGAAAACAATGAACAGAAAAAAGAAAAAGAAAAGGAAAGAGAAAGAAAGGTAAACGGAAGGGTAAGCTTATGTTTGATCACGTTTGTTAGAAAGATTAGAGCATTTGAGTATATACTGTGAAAGGGAAGTCAACAGCAACAAAGCCAGGACTCAAGTTCATGTTGGGTACGTTGTGTATTAGAGCCGATTCAACAAGACGGCGTCTGTGTAGAGTAGAGGCAGGAAAGATTATTTTGGATGAAGACCAATCAATAGGATGATTAGAATCCCTCACATGACAGAAGAGAGTATTGTTAATGTCTGCAGACTTAACACTTCTCTTGTGTTCTTTAAGTCTGTCATTCAGTGTACGGCCAGTTTCGCCAAAGTATTGGAGAGGACAAGATGAACAGGAAATAGAGTAGACGCCAGCAGCATTAGAAGCAGGAGGAGCAATGTGAACTAGATTGCTACGAAGTGTGTTAGTTTGTCGAAAGGCGAGCTTTATGTCAAGAGGACGAAAGGTATTGGTAAAAGTTTTGAGTTCAGATATGAAGGGAAGGTATAGTACAGTGCCACTAGTGTTGGAAGCAGGTTTAGGATGAAAGAAATTTCGTTTAGCTTGAGAGTATGCACAGTTGATGAAATGCAAAAGGTAACCAGGGTGAGAGAATGATTTGTAGATAAAGGAAATTTCAGAATCAAGAAACTAAGGGTAGCTGATTCGTAGAGCGCGGAGGAAGAGAGAGACGAAGACACTTTTCTTTACAGAAGGAGGATGGTAGGAAAAGAAGTGAATGTACATGCCACTATGCATGGGTTTGCGGTAGACAGAGAAAGAGAACCCGGACACAGAACTGTGAACGTGAACGTCAAGAAAAGGAAGGAGGGAATTAGATTCCAATTCAACTTTGAAATAAATAGAAGGAGCCAGATTGTTAAGAGAGGAGAGGAAAGGCTGGAAAAGACTAAGGTCATGAGGCCATAAAGCAAAAATGTCATCAACATAGCGAAGCCAGAGAGAGGCACAAGTATCAATAGAAGGAAGAAGAACAGTTTCGAAGTATTCTAAGTAGAAATTAGCAAGAACAAGGGAGAAGGGGCAACCCATAGTGACACCGAAAGTTTGAGTGTAATATTTACCGTTGAAAGAGAAAGAGTTAGAGTCAACACGTCTAGTCTAATGAGTCTAATGAGTTCGAGGAAAACGTCAGTGGGAAGCGGGAGAGGAAGAAGGCCTTCAGACGCCTTCTGTCTAAGGAAAGAGAGAACGTCATCGAGCGGAACATCTTTTTCTTTTTTCTGTTCATTGTTTTCTCTTACGTTCCCTTGCTATCCTCTTCTTATTCCTATTACTATCCCCTTCTCATTCGGTGGGTATAATAGGAGCGGCCTCGTATGGGCCAATGGGCCTTCTGCAGTTCTTATTCCTACTGCTATTCAATCTACTACACCTTACCGTTCGTATCTTTTGCCTTGCTCCTCACCTCTCTCTTGCCTATGTATTGCCTTCATCACAATCGACTTAAGAATGGTCCAGGACGGACCGAAACGTCGTCGTCCCTTCACCTTCTAATGTGTGGTTTGATCAACATACTTCAACCACTTTACTGTGACTCATTACCTGCATATAGATACCACGCATAGGCGTCTTACTCTGTTTAATTTCTTCGATGCTCTACCTTCCTTTAAACGGCCTTTTTGCGTCTTCGAATCTTCCCTTCTTGCCGCCAAGCGTCGAAAGAACCAGTTCAGGTTTCTTAAAGATTGTCTTGCTGAGCAAGTTCTCCCTCTTTCTTTATGTCACTTTCTCCGCTTCAACACTTCGGGATCTCCTTTTCCTGAACAAGCCCGTCTTCTTCTTCAAGAACTTATTCACGCCACCTCTTTGCAAGTTGACGATGTTTTTCTAGCCGTTCGTCAACATCAACGCTTTCTTCTCTTCCCAGTGATCTATGCAAAATCATTTTTACCATTGCATTTGACACTGCTCATGTCTCTTCTTCCCACCATTCCTCCACACTACACAACAAACTTCAACGCCTGATCTCCAACAGTACTTAGGCCAAATACTCTCTTTCTGACTGTGTTACCAATCTTTCAACCTACCCTCTTTCTAAGAACCAGCAAGAATTTCTTGGACTTGGTCTTTCTTTTGCTACTTCCCTTGGCCCACACTGTGGCATTGACCTCATTATTTCCTTTGACAGGTTTGTCAATTCTAACTCTAGTACTCTTTTGGATCTGTCTGCCATTAGAGGGGCCTTTATCCCTTTCTTGACAGCTTGTTTTCTAAAAAATCACCACCTTCCTCGTCACTTCCAGCTTGCCCTTGCCTCCCTGAAATCTAACAACGCTATTCTTATCCTTCCTTCCGACAAAGGCAATTCGGTGGTTGTCCTTGACCGTGAGGACTACCTCCGAAAAGCAGATGTCATGCTCTCTGACTCTCGCACTTATGCTCCTCTGACTTCTAACCCTTTGGATCGCCTCAAAACTTCCTTAAACCGGAAACTAAGATAGCTCAGCTCTCTAGTCTTTGTCCTCCTGACTTTGATCTCATTAAACGTTTCCGTGTCGTCTGCCCTTCTCTTCCTTATTTCTATTGTCTTCCTAAGACTCATAAACCTCGTGTTTCTCTTCGTCCTATCATTTCTTCACTGGGCTCTGTCAGCTATCATCTTGCCTCCTGGCTCGGTAAAACTCTGACGCCTTACCTTGGCACTTTTTCCCCTGCCCACCTTCGTCACTCTCAGGACTTCATAGAAAGACTGCGCCTGCAGCCCTCCTGTAAGATGCTTAGTCTTGATGTTGACTCTCTGTTCACTAATGTTCCGCTCGATGACGTTCGCCTCCCGGCCTCCACACCCAGCCGCGGCCTCAACAACCAGTTGATGCCTCCACACCCAGTTGCTGGCTCCACACTCAGTTGCTGTCTCCACACCCAGTTGATGCCTCCACACCCAGTTGCTGGCTCCACACCCAGTTGATGCCTCCACACCTAGTTGCTGGCTCTACAACCAGTTACTGGCTCCACACCCAGTTGCTGCCTCCACACCCAGTTGCTTGGCCATGACCCAGTGTGTTTGCCCCCTCTAAAGGACAATGCACAGTTTACCTCTCCCAACTGAGTTGAAATGGAAGGGGTCCCAGAGGTCGGGCAGGACTCCACAAGCCTTGAGGTACCAACAACTACTCCTAAAAGAGGTTTTTGCCGAATATGCAACAAAAACACCGCCATAAACTCTAATGGTGGTGTTATCCACTTTCACACCTTCAATGAGGTAAAATGCAGTGGTTCCCACCAGCCTCCAAAGGGAAGCAATGGCCAGCTGCCATTAACAGTTGGGGATGACACTCCCATTAACCTATTCTCATCCGAAAACCTCACCCAAGCGATCATAGCGACGTCTGCTAGAACATTACCACACATCCCAAAAGCAGCCCGCCCAAATGCAGCAGCCAAAATCTGTAATCTTCTGAAAAGGGTCAATGATGCCCCGGAAAACATTCAAGCGTGGCATAATGTCCTTTTGTTTGGCAATGTAGGCTTCATCGTCCCTCCAAGAAGGGACAAATCACTTGCATTCTCGGTCTTGAGGGCGATAAATGAATACCCAATGAGGGATAACCTATTTCGTCTGCCTCTTCGAGCAAAACACACTTACTGCAGAAATGGTAACAACAACATACCGGAAACGTACAAAATCAGAGAATAAATCACCAAGAAAATTGAAGAGGGAAATACTGAAAGTGCTATTAGAGTCCTCATCAGAGACGAGAATATTGCTCCTCGAAACTCAGCCACAGCACAGGCCCTGCAAAGCAAGCACCCACCCAGAGCCCCTCAAGGCAACAACATCGTTCTGCCACCAGCCGATACCATTTCAGACTAATTAACTGTTGGTGAATCTGAGATCTACAAAGCAGCCCTTTCTTTTCCACCTGCGTCAGCAGGGGGCTTTAAAGGATTAAAACCTCAACTCATCAAGCAAATTTTAAATCCTGCAGTTGGTGATGCTGCACAAGATCTTCTTATGAGACTCACAAGGTTTGTCAATGCGTGCCTGGCTGGTGATTTACCTGAGGTCATCAATCCCCTCTTTTTTGGTGCCTCCCTCTGTGCTCTCAAAAAGAAGGACGAGGAAATCAGGCCAATCGCTGTTGGCAACACTTTCCATCGCCTGGTTGCCAAGGCTGCTACGAGGGTTGTCAGCCAGCAAGCTGCTGAATTGCTGAAACCAATTCAGCTAGGATTTGGAATCCCCCAAGGCTGTGAAGCGGTTGCCCATGCAGCACGAGCATACATCACCAACCTTTCTGATGAAAAGCCCTACTCAAACTGGACTTTAAGAATGCCTTCAACATGGTCAGAAGGGATGCAGTACTTTGTGCCGTACATCGCCATTTCCGGCCCCTCTACCCGTTCATACTATCGTGCTACAGTGGTGAGTCAAAACTGCTCTTTGGTGAAAACGAAATCAAATCGTACGAAGATGTTCAGCAAGGTGATCCTCTTGCTCCCCTTCTTTTCTGCTTAGTCTTNATATATATATATATATATATATATATATATATATATATATATATATGGCTTCTCCAAGCCAGGCTTCTCCAAGTCAAATGAGCCATCAAGCAGGGGCAGACAAGGCAGATGTCAGACGTGTGACAGGGTATGCTTATCGGTCGAGTGACGGTAATGTGCGCAACATTACCACAACGGAGCCAGGTGTTTGGGTTCTGGCGCCCTCCCAGGGAGCACCAATCAACAGCCCACACCGCCCGTCAGACAAAACCACCCCAGACCTTCATTCCCACAGAAAATTATTAGAAGCTATCAAAGCAACATCAGCCAGAACCTTGCAACACATCCCTAAAGCAGCCCGCCCCCATGCAGCAGCCAAATTATCTGCCCTCCTGAGAAAGGTCAACGACTCTCTGGAACGACCCAAGCATGGCACAACCTCCTACTGTTTGGCAATATATGTCTAGCCACCCCTGCAAGGAGAGACAAAACCTTAGCTGCCTCAGTCATCAAAGCTATAAATGATTTTCCCAGGGAGGACAACCAGGTGCGCCTTCCACTCGCGCGAGAAACACCCACGGCAGGAAGAGCAACAGTGCCATATCCGAGACATCAAAAATCAGAACATCAGTCACCAAGAAAATAGAAGAAGGAAACACTATTGGCGCAATAAGAGTCATCACCAGTGAGGACTCAATTGCCGACAGAGATGCCGCAACAGCTCAAGCCCTAAGGGAGAAACACCCTGCCAGGGCTCCGCGTGAGGACGACATTGTACAAGTGGGGGCTACCGGAGCAGAACCTCTCTGGGTGGCTGAATCTGTGGTCCATAAAGCAGCCATGTCCTTCCAACAGGATCAGCAGGTGGGTTCACAGGACTAAAACCCAACCACCTCAAGCAAATGCTCAACCCTGCACTGGGTGACATTGCAAAGAACCTCTTGGTGGAACTAACCAGATTCACCAACACATGTCTAGCTGGCAACATACCAGCGTCCATAAGACCTATTTTTTTGGAGCATCTCTCTGTGCTCTAAAGAAAAAGGATGGAGGGATCAGGCCAATAGCTGTGGGCAATTCTCTCCGGCGTCTCGTCGCAAAGGCAGCTGCAAGAACAGTTAGTGATGCAGCGGCCAACATGCTGAAGCCAAAACAGCTCGGTTTGGCATTCCACAAGGGTGTGAGGCGGCAGCCCATGCAGCTCGAGCCTTCATCGCCAACATCACAGACGAAAAGGCCCTTATCAAGCTAGATTTCAAAAATGCCTTCAATTTGGTGCGGAGGGATGCTGTACTCCGTGCGGTTCATAGTCATTTCCCTTCCCTCTACCCTTTTGTACATTCATGCTACAGTATGGATCTTAAGCTACTTTTGGCGAACATGAAATTGACTCGCGGAAGGCGTCCAACAGGGTGACCCCCTTGCTCCTCTCCTTTTCTGCTTAGTCATCAAACAAGTCACAGAGGTCCTGTCCAGCGAGCTTAACATCTGGTTCTTGGATGATGGTACCCTAGCTGGTTCCCAAGACTCCCTCCTGGAGGACATCAGAAAAATCCAGGAGCAAGGTGCAGTTTTAGGCCTCACCCTGAACCCTTCTAAATGTGAAATAATATGTTCCAACCAGGGCATCGTAGAGAGAATAGAGGGTCTTCTGCCAAACATCCATAAAACTAAACCTGAAGACAGCACACTCCTAGGAGCTCCCCTGGGGTTGAAAGCCATCGATGAGGTCCTTGATAAGAAAATCGCCGACCTTAAGAGGATGGATGGAGGATTGAGGATATTGATGCTCATGATGCACTCTACCTCATCACCAGATGTCTGTCCCTCCCCAGGTTAACCTACTTTCTGAGGTGTTCACCATCTTACAGTAGCCAAAAACTAAGTGAGTATGACCGGTTACTGAAATCAATGCTAGAAAAAGCCCTTAACCTCTCTCTTGATGACCTACAGTGGAAACAAGCCTCTCTTCCCGTAAGACTTGGGGGCCTCGGAGTTCGAACAGCAACGCAAATCGCTGTTCCAGCCTTCCTGTCCTCCTTATCAGCATCCGACGACCTTGTGAAGGAAATTCTACCTGCCCACTTACATCAGCTGGCAGGTGTACATGATCCCAATTTTACACGCTGTGCCACAGAGGGCCTCTCGTGCAGGCCCATCACCTCAACCACCATCCCCAAAAGCCCACAAGCAATCCAGCTGGGATGGCCCCATTGTAGACAAAGTGCTGCAGAGTGCCTGGGTGCTGCATCAACACAGCACGACATTGCTCGCCTCACAGCAGTAGCAGCCCCACATGCAGGGGATTTCCTGTTAGCAACCCCAATGTCGGCAACTGGCACGCGTCTCACACACACGCCCTCCGAATTGCTGTGGCCCTCCGCCTTGCTGCCCCAATCCACACCAGATATAGGTGTATTTGCGGCGAGGTGGTGGCTGACAGGTACGGCCACCATGGCCTACTCTGCCAAAGCACAGGGGGATGGCACTCGAGGCACAGTGAAGTTAACGACATCATCAAGAGAGCCTCACCACAGCTGGATGCCCAGCTGAAGAGAGAGCCTCGTTACCTAACGCCCCGTAACTCTGATGCTCTTATTGGTCGCCCGGATGGTATCACAGTGAACCCCTGGAAGAATGGCAAGCAGTTGGTATGGGACTACACGTGCGTATCAACCCTGGCTAACACCTACATTGACCTCAGTGTTGCACAACCAGGTGGCGCTGCCACCCACAGGGAAGCAGCCAAATCCCGTAAGTATAGAGAACTGGATCACCACTACAATTTTGTCCCCATTGCTTCTGAGACACTCGGCGCCTGGGGTAAAAGTGCTACCAGTTTTTTGAAGGAACTGGGTTCTAGGCTCATTGAAACAACAAGGGACCCTAGAGCTGCCAGCTTTCTTTTCCAGCGCCTCAGCGTGGCGATACAGAGGGGAAATGCGCACTGCATCCAGGGTTCCTGCCCGCCATCTGAGGAGCTGGAGGAACTCGACAACCTATGATAACCATCTTTGTAACCTATATGTAACTCCTTTTTTGTAACAAAGTTCAAATAAAGCAATATATATGTGTACATACAAAAGAATGGGGGTGGTAGGAGAAGATAATATTAGTGTTCAGTGAGAACCACAAGGTCTCCTCTGAATACTTTTATTTTCTTCTCCGAGGCTATGGGTCCCCACATTGGCACCAGAGGTGGTACCCTCACAAATTTATATATATATATATATATAATATATAATATATATAATATATATTATATATATATATATATATATATATATATTATAAATATTATATATATATTATTATATATTATTATATATATAGATATATATATATATATGTGACGGAAAGTGTTGGAAGTGTTGATGTCGGGCAGTCCTCCAATGGAGGTGTCAATGCCTGGTCACACTTACAAAAAAAAGAGACTGCTTGCCTGTTTGTCTGTGGTAAGGTAGGGGAAGACACGCAAAACACAAAGTATAAACAATGAAACTTTAATTAATTTAGAAAACAAAATATGAACAAAGACAATCCCTTGGCTAAGTGAAATTTAACAAGACAAAACACAAGAAAACATAAATAATACTAGGGCTGAATTTAACTACATAAAATAATTACAATGCAATAACAATCAGGTGCTAAGAATATTGGCTATAGCTGCTACCTCCCTAGTATACGACAGCCAGAGAGCTTAGTATACCAGAGAGAGATGTCAACTCTAAGAGCAAAAGAATATTCTGAGGATGACGGCTGGAGCTAGCCCAGACGTCGACTCGGTTAGATGACGTGAGTGCAGGTGTGCTGCTGGCGACACTAGCCAATCAGGAGCAGGCAGCGGAGAATGAGTTGTTAGCTCGTTGAAGACGGGTGGCGAGCCGCTTGAGGGGGGTGAAGGGGGGTTTGCAGGGTACGTTTTCTTCCTGGTCAAAACGTTTTGTGCTACTGGTGGACGTATCTGAATGTAGCATTTTTCACTTGTAATAATAACGTAACTTGGATAGGGAAGAGCAGGCTCAATCTCTCTTGAAAGAGATTATCGTCACAACTCTTCCCCGAAGCCTGCGGTTCCTGAAGAAGTTACGTCTTCAGGTGGTAGAGTGGTAGGTGGAGCTGCCTCTACCTCATGAACTCTGGAGAGGGCGTCGGCTATTATGTTGTCAGAACCCTTGATGTAGAAGATCTCCAGGTTGAAATCTTGTAGATATAAAGCCCATCGTAGAAGACGTTGATTATTGAATTTGGCTTGATGCAAGAAGCGTAGAGGATTGTGGTCCGAGTAGATGGTGGTAGACCGAGCACCTTGTAGGTATGGTGCAAAGTGCTGTAAATTCAGGACGATGGAGAGTAGCTCCTTCTCGATAGGCTGTAATTTTTTGGTGGGGTTTCAGCTTGTAGCTGTAGTAGCTAACAGGTAGAACCTCCTCGCCTCGTTGCTGCATCAGGACACCCCCGATGCCGGTACCACTGGCGTCGACATGGAGGATGAAAGGCTTCGTGATATCTGGCGAGGGGAGAATAGGATTAGAACAGAGCAGTAATTTAAGTTGTTCAAAAGCAACGGTTTGCTGAATGGTCCAATTATACCGTTGCTTGGGACTGGTTAAAGTGATCAATGGTGTCGCTACCGTACTAAAATTCTTCACAAACCTACGGTAGTAGGAGGCAAGACCAAGGAAGCGCAGGAGCTGCTTCCTGGTGGTAGGCTGTGGATAATGCTTGATGGCTTGAGTGTGTATGTTTAACGGAGCTAGGCTGCCACTCCCTATTACATGACCCAGATAACGCACTTTACCTTTGGCAAAGGTGGACTTGCCCAGGTTGATGGTGAGGCCGGCTGTCAGGAGCTTGGCGAACAATCGTTGCAGCTGGAGCAGATGTTCTCTCCAGGTGTTGGATGCTACAACGATATCATCCAAATAAGCGTAGGTGTTATCCAAGCCCTGGATGACGCGGTTGACAGCTCTCTGAAAGGTGGCCGGGGCATTACATAGTCCAAAGGGAAGGCGTTCATACCTGAAAAGTCCAAAGGTAGTGGTAAAGGAAGATATTTCTTTGGCTCGCTCTGTTAAACACTCTTGATAATACCCTTGAGCAAGTCCACTTGGGACAAGTACGGGCATTACCAATGGCGTCAAGGATGTCATCTATTCTAGGTAAGGGTACGCATCCTTGACAGTCACATTATTCAATTTCCGATAGTCGGTACACAACCTCACCTTACCTTGTGGTTTCGGCACCAAGATACAGGGTGAGCCCAGGGGGACTCACAAGGGGTGGCCAGTCCATGATCCAGGAGGTACTGTACCTCAGCACGCATGACTTCCTTCTTGCTAAGGCTGATTCGGTAGAATGGTTGACGAATCGGCCGGGTGTCAGGGAGCAGTTGGATGTCGTGCTGAGTCACATTACACTCTTGTGGATCATCGCGGAACAACTCCTGATGTTCCTTGAAGATTTTGATGAGAGGTGCACTATTATTGTCCTGAAAATAATTATGAAGATCAGTTAGGATTTCCGAGTTGGAAGGCACTGACTCAGTGTCAGTGCTTTCGGGAGGAGAAGCAGGGAAGTTCTCACTGTGGAGGTATGGACCTTTAAAGGTAGAATATGTTACTAACACAGTGGGAGGAGTACCGTTATATAGCTTCAGGAGGTTGACGTGGCACAACTGGGTCTTCCGCCGCCTATCTGGAGTCTCTAGAACGTAGTTGTGGTTGTTTCTGCACTCCTTGATGCGGTAGGGTCCTGAAAACCTGTTTTGCAAGGGAGAACCTGGGATAGGAAATATGCCAACACGAAGTCTCCTGGTTTAAATTTCCTTACTTTGCTGTTCTGGTCGTAATGAGTCTTCATCCTCTTGGGCTTTCAATAGATTGTCCTTAGCAAAGTTATGTACCCTCTCTAGAATGTGTTGTAGGTTTTGATTAAACTGGGGCACATTCTGATGCTCACTGAAGGTGGCATCACGTAGAGAGTCTTTGAAAGCTTTGAGAGGAGTACGGCACTTACGTCTGTAGAGCATCTCATAAGGAGATACTCCTAGAGACTCATTGGGAAGACTTCTGAAAATACACATATGAGGTCAAGTTGTTTATCCCAATGCTTAGAGGTCTCATTGCAAAATTTCTTTAGGAGTGCTCTAATAGTCTGGTGACTACGCTCAAGAAAACCCTGTGAAGCAGGATGATAGGGGCTGGACATGTGTGATGTTGAACTCTTCCAGTGTCCGCTTGAAGAGATCACTGGTGAAGTTGGTGCCACAGTCACTCTGAACCTCCCTTGGAAATCCATACTGGGTGAAGATCTTCAGTAAGTGTTTCACCACAGTAGCAGCCGTAATGTTCTTTACTGGAACTGCTATTGGGAATCTGGTGGTAGGACACAGGATGGTAGTATATAGGCGTTGCTAGACTGGTCCGAGGTAAAGGACCAACACAGTCTATAATAAGTCTGTGGAAAGGTTCCGCAAGCACCTGAATGGGTGTCAGTGGGGCTCTGGGGATAGAGATGTTTGGTTTACCTGCCATCTGACATGTATGACACTGTTTACGTACTGTTTGACGTTGTTAACCATACCTGGCCAGTAGTAGTCTTTTCGGATTCCGTGGTAGGTTTTATTAAAACCGTAGTGTGAAAGTGCTCCGTGGGCCAGGTGTAGAATAGTGGGCCGCAGGCTGGTGGGAATCACTAGTTGTTCGACATTGGCCCAATCGTCATCCTCCTTCAGTTCACTAGGTCTGTATCTGCGGTAGAGCAACTCGTTCTCTAGGAAGAACCCAGGGATACTGTCAGGTTGAGTCTCAGCCTGGAAAAATAATGGTGTTAAGGTAAGATCTTCCCTCTGTAACTTACGGAACTCCAACGTGGTAAGATTCGGGGGTAGTTTCAAAGGGTCTTGAGGGACAGCGGTAGCAGTAGAGTCAGCTGGTTGTGGTCGTGCAGCTTGTGCACGGGTGGTCACCAAAACCGTAGGAGAAACTTCATCACTCTCTTGAACCTTTGCTGGAACATACTCAAAGATGGGATTATCTATTACAGAGGTACACACCTGGGGTTTGTTCATGATGATCAGGTTGGTCGGTTGCAGGTCTTCTGCTAAGTCGTCGTTGCCCAGGAGAAGTTGCACTCCAGGCATGGGAAAAGGCTTTTCCCTGATGGCGACTTGGACTTCACCGGTCACGAAGGGACAATCCAGGTGGACTCTGGCGAGAGGATAAGGAGTAGTAGCAACTTGGACTGCCTTTCAGCAGCCTGAGGGCAGTAATATCCCAGGAACATCAACTAAATTTCGGAGGCTTGAGGCAAAGTGAAATTCACACCAGTTACTCCATCTATCATCATTCTATTATGTATGAAGAACCGCACGTCTATGGGTCATCCAATAATGTTAGCAGACTTCTAGATGTTACCACTGCTAGGCTTAGGCTCGGCTACAAGTACCTCTGGGAGTTTGTAACATCTGCTGATGTAGATTTGACTAAATGTAAACTCTGTCAGCAGAACTATTCGCATACTTTGCGTCATTATATAATGGAATGTGAAAAAATTGCGGAATTTAGAGATAACACCATCAATAGTGTCCAAGAAATGTGTAAGTACTTCATTCACAATGATGTGCTGCCCGAAATTTTAGCAAAGTATCCAAAATTTGCTTACTGTCGGTAATGCATGCACATGACTGTAAAGCTGCCGCCCAGTTGGGTGGGTGTGCAGCAAGACTAGTAACTGTGTGACTCACTATAGATGTAAAGTGCCTTGTATAGTGACTGTTGTGAGCCTCTTGTAGTGTCACTTGTGACACCTCTTTGTGTCACTTGTGACACAAAGATTCTTGATGTGTGTATTTGTGTGGGTGATTAGATATGTATGTGTATGTATATGTGTATACGTATATATATATGTACATGTATGTATGAGGGTGTGTACATGTGTATACAACATTGATAATTTTGTAACTAGCGTCAAACATTGTTATTTGCTTAGCTAAACGAACTAGAGGGTTCAGTTCCTGAACCGATTATGTGCCTCTGTATCCTTTACACCACCGCCCACGGGATGGGTATGGGGTGCATAATAAAGAAGAAATTGAATTAATGACGACAGTTTCCCCGGTGTAGGCGATATTAGGCACAGCTGATTTCAAGATTATGGATTGAAGAGCCGCTGTGTCCCTCAAGATCTTCAGTTTGAAACGTCCCTCTGAATCTGAAGCGTTGGTAGAGAAAGTTCCAGGATACAGGTGTTTACTGAAGAGAGAAAGATCATTAACATGAACACCAACATTCATCACAGGCTTACCGGACTTAGGAGGAGTCTGTTTGGGTTTAGTGGATTCAGTATTACCTTTGTATTGAGACTTACCACATTTATCTATGGTATGTACATAGAGTATACAAAACTTACAGTACAATTGCGAGCTAGCTTGATCTGTACACACTTTCTCGTAACTGTACCAAGATTTCTTACTGGTAGGTGGTTCTGGTGTCAGCCGGTGGATGAGGCTGTAGGTGTCAGCCGACTTCGCACATTTTATGTAGTCGGTCTCTTCTTTATCTGCTAAATATAAACGGACGGGAGGAGGTACACGCCTCAAGAATTCTTCAACTAGCATGAGGTTGACGAGTTCTGCAAAGGTAGAGACATGTGCTGCATTCAGCCATTTCATAAAATATCTCTTTTTGGTGTTGGCAAATTCTAAAAAGGTGGTGGTATTTGCCTTTAGGTAATCACGGAATTTTCTTCTGTAGCTTTCGGTGGAGAGAAGGTAGGCGTCCAACACTGCTTGCTTCAGGGTCTGGTAGTCATTCTCAGATGCCAAAGTACTGAGAGTGACTGCAGCTCTACCTGTGAGATGTACTCTGAGAAGGGTAGCCCATTGGTCGGCAGGCCAGCTAAGTTGATTAGCTAGGGTCTCAAAGGTGGTAAAAAAGACGTCGATCTCTGTGTCTACGAACGGTGGCATTAACTTACTTGCATGGGAGACATTGAAACTTACAGGAAGACTAGCGGTAGTTTGTTGGCGCTGAGCGTGGTGTGTAGTTTCCAACGTGAGTTCTTTTTGACGACATTCTATAGCCATAGCCGCTTGCTGTTTGTCATGCTCGCGTTGCATCTCCAGGTGACGTTGTTTTGCTTCTAGCTGTACTCGCTCACGCTCACGGAGTAAGGCGGCTTCTCGTTCCTGTTGTTCTTTGAGTAAAGAGGCTTCTTCTTTCTTGAGGTGGATCTCTCGTTCCTGTTGTTCTTTGAGTAAGGAGACTTCTTCTTTCTTGAGGTGGAGCTCTCGTTCCTGTTGTTCTTTGAGTAAGACGGCCTCTCGTTCTCTCATTTGGAGAGCTGCTTGCTGTTGCTCCCTCTCAAGTTTTGCAAGTTCTATTTTGAGTTTCATAGTGGCCAAATCTTCTTTATCTGCAATAGAATAAGTTTCGTGAGTTTCATGGTCAATTGTCCCTTCATCTAGGAGGTGATCCAAGAGTATGTTGTGTATGTCATTTTTGTTGGCTCCATGGGGAACATCTAGTTGATACTCGCGTGCAGGAGTTTGTAATTTGGTCCTCTTGGCACGACTTAAGTTCCCTATTTCACCTGCTGGATCTGCACGGAAAGCTTGGAGACGAAAATGGTGAAAATTAGCAAATAAATGTACAACGAATATACTGTTGTGATATTTTTTATTTTTTTTATTTTTATATAAATAAACAATATACAAAACACAGAGGCACAAACGTACAAAAATTCATTACAACAATACAAGACAATGGTAGCAATGGTAAACAAAATCGTACAATAAGAACAAATACTAAATAGAAATAAAACACAGTAACCGCTAAAACAGAATACAGAACACAAAATCAAACAAAACCTGTACATAGCAAGGAACAGTACACAATAAAAAAAATTGTACAACAACAAACAATAACAGGAACAAGACAAACAATAGTATTAACAGGCAGTAGTAACATTGATAACAGGACAATAACAAACACATAACAGGAACCGCAAAGCAAACAAGCGGTGAGCAAAGTAAAAGCACATCGAATCAAAGGGCTAAAGTAGTACAGGGAAATAATTGCCAAAACATTACACATAAATCATTGGCCAAACAGTACCAACCCAGGCCACACCTGGAGCAAAGATACTTAAACAGACACAGTCGTGGACAGAGACCCACGTGCACAAAACCACAACAACCACACACACAGAAGAACACAAAAAATATAGGACCATACACTCGCCACCAAGGAAGACAATATACACGAAGGAGAAGAAATTATGTACACACACACTAAACACACCCTAAATAACAAAACAAACACACTCATACCCACCCACACCACACAGCATCCAAGCACACAGCATAATGGGTCACAGGCCAAAGCGAAACACGGCCACAAAATAAACAGCAGAAACAGTACAGCAGAAAAAACCAGGCCCACGCAGGAGCCAAAACCCCCCCAAAACCACACACCCATACTCATACGGACATAACACAAACACACAGGAGCAGCCAAAATGACGGACTCACGATACAAAACAGGAAACCCCCAAACAGCTCCTAACAGGCACACGCAGGAGCCAGGAATAAACACCTACGTACACACAAACGCAGGCACAAACACAGCCAGACATACACACCCAGGCAGAAATACAGAAGTACAGAAACAGCCAAGCATACAGTAAACGGTCACAGGCCAAACTGACACACGGGCACAAAATGAACAGCATACAGAAAAAAGAGCAAACACACAGGAAATCAGGGTACATACTTGCCCGGAAACGTGTTGTGATATGGTGAATGTCAGAAACAGGACAACGTGGCAACTGGCACCTATCCTGTGAAATCATTAACAATTAATGTTAATTTCAAGATGGTAAATGATTAATAAATCAAGATCGCAGGAAATCTTGTGCCCATTACTCAGTGCAAGAGAATAAAGGCAAGAAAATCCTACAAAGTAAGCGAAACTGAGTTTCTAAAACAAATGAAACATTTAATTGCTCCAAAAGTGAATTAGGTAGTCTAAGAATGTAGGCATACCTTGCCGAGACTCTATAGGACATAAGCAAGTTTTCTCCACTGAATGAAATATGATACTTACAGAATTAGCGAACTTGCGTGCTCTGAAAAAAGAAAGCTAATTCCCTACCTAAGTAAATATCATCATCTCTGACCGACGTGTAGGGGTGCGAGTGTCAACTGGTGACGAGAACTGCTGCTGAGGTCCCAACTCGGCAATAAAGTTCGTGCTAGAGGAACTATGGCCCTCTTTATCCTCCTAGAGTCGGATTGCAGAAGATTGGGTGCTTTTGACCCGAAGACAAACCAAAGTACCAGGGTACCAATATGATGATCTGCCGAAAATATGAGAAATATCCTAGGGACAAAAGGTGATGATGATATTTACTTAGGTAGGGAATTAGCTTTCTTTTTTCAGAGCACTAAAGTTCGCTAATTCTGTAAGTATCATATTTCATTTCAGTGGGAAAAACTTGCTTATGTCCTATAGAGTCTCGGCAAGGTATGCCTACATTCTTAGACTACCTAATTCACTTTTGGAGCAATTAAATGTTTCATTTGTTTTAGAAACTAAGTTTCGCTTACTTAGTAGGATTTTCTTGCCCTTATTCTCCTACAGTGAATACCGGGTACAAGATTTCCTGCGATCTTGATTTACCATCTTGAAATTAACATTAATTGTTAACGATTTCACAGGATTTATTTACCAGTTGCCACGTTGTCCTGTTTCTGACATTCACCATATCACAACAGTATACTCGTTGTACATTTATTTGCTAATTTTCACCATGTTTCGTCTCCAAGCTTTCCGTGCAGATCCAGCAGGTGAAATAGGGAACTTAAGTCGTGCCAAGAGGACCAAATTACAAACACTTGCACGCGAGTATCAACTAGATGTTCCCCATGGAGCCAACAAAAATGACATACACAACATACTCATGGATCACCTCTTAGATGAAGGGACAATTGACCATGAAACTCACGAAACTTATTCTATTGCAGATAAACAAGATTTGGCCACTATGAAACTCAAAATAGAACTTGCAAAACTTGAGAGGGAGCAACAGCAAACAGCTCTCCAAATAAGGGAACGAGAGGCCGCCCTGGCAAAAGAAGAGGCTGACATCAAGAAGGAAGAACAAGAACGATAGGCCGCCCTCAAAGAACGAGAGGCCGCCCAAAGGAAAGAAGAAAGAGATCGAGAGGCCGCCCTGGCAAAAGAAGCAGCTGCCATGAAGAAGGAAGAACAAGAACGTGAGATGGCCCTATTCAAAGAGCGTGAGCGAGTACAGCTTGAAGCAAAACAACGCCACCTGGAGATACAACGCGAGCATGACAAGCAGCAAGCGGCTATGGCTATAGAATGTTGTCAACAAGAACTCACGTTGGAAACTACACACCACGCTCAGCGCCAACAAGCTACCGCTAGTCTTCCTGTAAGTTTCAATGTCTCCCATGCAAGTAAGTTAATGCCACCGTTCGTAGAGACAGAGATCGACGTCTTTTTTACCACCTTTGAGACCTTAGCTAATCAACTTAGCTGGCCTGCCGATCAATGGGCTACCCTTCTCAGAGTACATCTCGCAGGTAGAGCTGCAGTCACTCTCAGTACTTTGGCATCTGAGAATGACTACCAGACGCTGAAGCAAGCAGTGTTGGACGCCTACCTTCTCTCCACCGAAAGCTACCGACGAAAATTCCGTGACTACCTAAAGGCAAGTACCATCACCTTTTTAGAATTTGCCAACACCAAAAGGAGATATTTTATGAAATGGCTGGAAGCAGCACATGTCTCTACCTTTGCAGAACTCGTCAACCTCATGCTAGTTGAAGAATTCTTGAGGCGTGTACCTCCTCCCGTCCGTTTATATTTAGCAGATAAAGAAGAGACCGACTACATAAAATGTGCGAAGTTGGCTGACACTTACAGCCTCATCCACCGGCTGACACCAGAACCACCTTCCAGTAAGAAGTCTTGGTACAGTTACAAGAAAGTGTGTACAGATCAAGGTAGCACGCAATTGTACTGTAAGTATTGTAGACTCTATGGACATACCATAGATAAATGTGGTAAGTCTCAATACAAAGGTAATACTGAAACCACTAAACCCAAACAGACTCCTCCTAAGTCCGCTAAGCCTGTGATGAATGTTGGTGTTCATGTTAATGATCTTTCTCTCTTCAGTAAACACCTGTATCCTGGAACTGTCTCTACCAACGGTTCAAATTCAGTGGGACGTTTCAAACTGAAGATCTTGAGGGACACAGCGGCTCTTCAATCCATAATCTTGAAATCAGCTGTGCCTAATATCGCCTACACCGGGGAAACTGTCGTCATCACTGACCTCACTGCTACTACTCCTTATCCTCTCGCCAGAGTCCACCTGGATTGTCCCTTCGTAACCGGTGAAGGCCAAGTCGCCATCAGGGAAAAGCCTTTTCCCATGCCTGGAGTGCAACTTCTCCTGGGCAACGACTTGGCAGAAGACCTGCAACCGACCAACCTGATCGTCATGGACTAACCCCAGGTGTGTACCTCTGTAATGGATAATCCTATCTTTGAGTATGTTCCAGCAGAGGTTCAAGAGACTGATGAAGTTTCTCCTCCGGTTTTGGTGACCACCCGTGCACGACCGCAACCTGCTGACTCTACTGCTACTGCTGTCCCTCAAGACCCTCTGAAACTACCCCCGAATCTTACCACGTTGGAGTTCCATAAGTTACAGAGGGAAGATCTTACCTTAACACCGTTATTCTTCCAGGCTGAGACTCAACCTGACAGTATCCCTGGGTTCTTCCTAGAGAACGAGTTGCTCTACCGCAGATACAGACCTAGTGAACTGAAGGAGGATGACGATTGGGCCAATGTCGAACAACTAGTGATTCCCACCAGCCTGCGGCCCACTATTCTACACCTGGCCCACAGAGCACTTTCACACTACGGTTTTAACAAAACCTACCACGGAATCCGACAAGACTACTACTGGCCAGGTATGGTTAACAACGTCAAACAGTACGTAAAACAGTGTCATACATGTCAGATGGCAGGTAAACCGAACATCTCTATCCCCAGAGCACGACTGACACCCATCCAGGTGCCGGCAGAACCTTTCCACAGACTTATTATAGAATGTGTTGGTCCTTTACCTCGGGCCAGTTCTGGCAACGCCTATATACTAACCATCCTGTGTCCTACCACTAGATTCCCCATAGCAGTTCCAGTAAAGAACATTACGGCTGCTACTGTGGTGAAACACTTATTGAAGATCTTCACCCAGTATGGATTTCCCAGGGAGGTTCAGAGTGACTGTGGCACCAACTTCACCAGTGATCTCTTCAAGCGGACACTGGAAGAGTTCAACATCACACAGGTACTGTCCAGCCCCTATCATCCTGCTTCACAGGGTTCTCTTGAGCGAAGTCATCAGACTATTAAAGCACTCCTAAAGAAATTTTGCAATGAGATCTCTAAGGATTGGGATAAACAATTTGACCTCATAATGTGTATTCTCAGAAGTCTTCCCAATGAGTCTCTAGGATGATCTCCTTATGAGATGCTCTACGGACGTAAGTGCCGTACTCCTCTCAAAGCTTTCAAAGACTCTCTACGTGATGCCACCTTCAGTGAGCATCAGAATGTGCCCCAGTTTCTTCAAACCTACAACACATTCTAGAGAGGGTACATAACTTTGCTAAGGACAATCTATTGAAAGCCCAAGAGAGGATGAAGACTCATTACGACCAGAACAGCAAAGTAAGGAAATTTAAACCAGGAGACTTCGTGTTGGCATATTTTCCTATCCCAGGTTTTCCCTTGCAAAACAGGTTTTCAGGACCCTACCGCATCAAGGAGTGCAGAAACAACCACAACTACGTTCTAGAGACTCCAGATAGGCGGCGGAAGACCCAGTTGTTCCACGCCAACCTCCTGAAGCTATATAACGGTACTCCTCCCACTGTGTTAGTAATATATTCTACCTTTAAAGGTCCATACCTCCACAGTGAGAACTTCCCTGCTTCTCCTCCCGAAAGCACTGACACTGAGTCAGTGCCTTCCAACTCGGAAATCCTAAGTGATCTTCATAATTATTTTCAGGACAATAATAGTGCACCTCTCATCAAAATCTTCAAGGAACATCAGGAGTTGTTCCGCGATGATCCACAAGAGTGTAATGTGACTCAGCACGACATCCAACTGCTCTCTGACACCCGGCCGATTCGTCAACCATTCTACCGAATCAGCCTTAGCAAGAAGGAAGTCATGCGTGCTGAGGTACAGTACCTCCTGGATCATGGACTGGCCACCCCTTGTGAGTCCCCCTGGGCCTCACCCTGTATCTTGGTGCCGAAACCAGAAGGTAAGGTGAGGTTGTGTACCGACTATCGGAAATTGAATAATGTGACTGTCAAGGATGCGTACCCCTTGCCTAGAATAGATGACATCCTTGACGCCATTGGTAATGCCCGGTACTTGTCCCAAGTGGACTTGCTCAAGGGGTATTACCAAGTGTGTTTAACAGAGCGAGCCAAAGAAATATGTGCCTTTATTTGCCACTCATTTATTTTATCTGCCACTCCCTTTGGACTTTTCAGGTATGAAGGCCTTCCCTCTGGACTATGTAATGCCCCGGCCGCCTTTCAGAAAGCTGTCAACTGCGTCATCCAGGGCTTGGATAACACCTACGCTTATTTGGATGATATCGTTGTAGCATCCAACACCTGGAGCGAACATCTGCTCCAGCTGCAACGATTGTTCGCCAAGCTCCTGACAGCTGGCCTCACCATCAACCTGGGCAAGTCCACCTTTGCTAAAGGTAAAGTGCGTTATCTGGGTCATGTAATAGGGAGTGGCAGCCTAGCT
This sequence comes from Procambarus virginalis, assembly GCA_020271785.1. Taxonomy (NCBI): domain Eukaryota; kingdom Metazoa; phylum Arthropoda; class Malacostraca; order Decapoda; family Cambaridae; genus Procambarus; species Procambarus virginalis. The sequence continues at coordinate 177,260 of WNGS01043848.1, forward strand.
CCGTTAAACATACACACTCAAGCCATCAAGCATTATTCACAGCCTACCACCAGGAAGCAGCTCCTGCACTTCCTTGGTCTTGCCTCCTACTACGGTAGGTTTGTAAAGAATTTTAGTACGGTAGCGACACCATTGATCACTTTAACCAGTCCCAAGCAACGGTATAATTGGACCATTCAGCAAACCGTTGCTTTTGAACAACTTAAATTACTGCTCTGTTCTAATCCTATTCTCGCCTCGCCAGATATCACGAAGCCTTTCATCCTCCATGTCGACGCCATTGGTACCGGCATCGGGGGTGTCCTGATGCAGCAACGAGGCGAGGAGGTTCTACATATTAGCTACTACAGCTATAAGCTGAAACCCCACCAGAAAAATTACAGCACTATCGAGAAGGAGCTACTCTCCATCGTCCTGAATTTACAGCACTTTGCACCATACCTACAAGGTGCTCGGTCTACCACCATCTACTCGGACCACAATCCTCTATGCTTCTTGCATCAAGCCCAATTCAATAATCAACGTCTTCTACGATGGGCTTTATATCTACAAGATTTCAACCTGGAGATCTTCAACATCAAGGATTCTGACAACATCATAGCCGACGCCCTCTCCAGAGTTTATGAAGTAGAGGCAGCTCCACCTATCACTCTAACACCTGAAGACTTAACTTCTTCCGGAACCGCAAGCTTCGGGGTAGAGTTGTGACAATAATCTCTTTCAAGAGAGATTGAGCCTGCTCTTCCCTATCCAAGTTACGTTATTATTACAAGTGAAAGATGCTACATTCAAGATACGTCCACCAATAGCACAAAACGTTTTGACCAGGAAGCAAAACGTACCCTGCAAACCCCCCCCCCCTTCACCGCCCGTCTTCAACGAGCTACCTACCCATTCTCCACCTGCCTGCTCCTGATTGGCTAGTGTCGCCAGCAGCACACCTGCACCTGCACTCACGTCATCTAGCCAAGTCGACGTCTGGGCTAGCTCCAGCCGTCATCCTCAGAATATTCTTTGTGCTCTTAGAGTTGACATCTCTCTCTGGTATACTAAGCTCTCTGGCTGTCGTATACTAAGGGAGCTAGCAGCTATAGCCAATATTCTCAGCACCTGATTGTTATTGCATTGTAAATTATTTTATTGTAGAGTTAATTTCAGCCCTAGTTATTATTTATGTTTTCTTGTGTTTTGACTTGTTTTAAATTTCACTTAAGCCAAGGGATTGTCTTTGTTCATATTTTGTTTTCTAAATTAATTAAAGTTTCATTGTTTATTCTTTGTGTTTTGCGTGTCTTCCCTTACCTTACCACAGACAAACAGGCAAGCAGTCTCTTTTTTTTTGTAAGTGTGACCAGGCATTCACACCTGCCATTGGAGGACTGCCGAACATCAACACTCCAACACTTTACCGTCACAATATATATATATATATATATATATATATATATATATATATATATATATATATATATATATATGAAAATGAAAACTCACACCCCAGAAGTGACTCGAACCCATACTCCCAGGAGCAACGCAACTGGTATGTACAAGACGCCTTAAACCACTTGACCATCACGACCAGACAAAATGAGATGATAGCCGAAGCTATTTGAACCACCTCACCGCTGGCACTCGGATGGTTATCTTGGGCATAGCATTTTACCAAATCACCTCATTCTTTGGGGCACACGTGAGGAACACAAATGCGAACAAGCCTGAATGGTCCCCAGGACTATATGCGAATGAAAACTCACACCCCAGAAGTGACTCGAACCCATACTCCCAGGAGCAACGCAACTGGTATGTACAAGACGCCTTAAACCACTTGACCATCACGACCAGACAAAATGAGATGATAGCCGAAGCTATTTGAACCACCTCACCGCTGGCACTCGGATGGTTATCTTGGGCATAGCATTTTACCAAATCACCTCATTCTTTGGGCACACGTGAGGAACACAAATGCGAACAAGCCTGAATGGTCCCCAGGACTATATGCGAATGAAAACTCGGCTATAGCTTCGGCTATCATCTCATTTTGTCTGGTCGTGATGGTCAAGTGGTTTAAGGCGTCTTGTACATACCAGTTGCGTTGCTCCTGGGAGTATGGGTTCGAGTCACTTCTGGGGTGTGAGTTTTCATTCGCATATAGTCCTGGGGACCATTCAGGCTTGTTCGCATTTGTGTTCCTCACGTGTGCCCCAAAGAATGAGGTGATTTGGTAAAATGCTATGCCCAAGATAACCATCCGAGTGCCAGCGGTGAGGTGGTTCAAATAGCTTCGGCTATCATCTCATTTTGTCTGGTCGTGATGGTCAAGTGGTTTAAGGCGTCTTGTACATACCAGTTGCGTTGCTCCTGGGAGTATGGGTTCGAGTCACTTCTGGGGTGTGAGTTTTCATTCGCATATAGTCCTGGGGACCATTCAGGCTTGTTCGCATTTGTGTTCCTCACGTGTGCCCCAAAGAATGAGGTGATTTGGTAAAATGCTATGCCCAAGATAACCATCCGAGTGCCAGCGGTGAGGTGGTTCAAATAGCTTCGGCTATCATCTCATTTTGTCTGGTCGTGATGGTCAAGTGGTTTAAGGCGTCTTGTACATACCAGTTGCGTTGCTCCTGGGAGTATGGGTTCGAGTCACTTCTGGGGTGTGAGTTTTCATTCGCATATAGTCCTGGGGACCATTCAGGCTTGTTCGCATTTGTGTTCCTCACGTGTGCCCCAAAGAATGAGGTGATTTGGTAAAATGCTATGCCCAAGATAACCATCCGAGTGCCAGCGGTGAGGTGGTTCAAATAGCTTCGGCTATCATCTCATTTTGTCTGGTCGTGATGGTCAAGTGGTTTAAGGCGTCTTGTACATACCAGTTGCGTTGCTCCTGGGAGTATGGGTTCGAGTCACTTCTGGGGTGTGAGTTTTCATTCGCATATAGTCCTGGGGACCATTCAGGCTTGTTCGCATTTGTGTTCCTCACGTGTGCCCCAAAGAATGAGGTGATTTGGTAAAATGCTATGCCCAAGATAACCATCCGAGTGACAGCGGTGAGGTGGTTCAAATAGCTTCGGCTATCATCTCATTTTGTCTGGTCGTGATGGTCAAGTGGTTTAAGGCGTCTTGTACATACCAGTTGCGTTGCTCCTGGGAGTATGGGTTCGAGTCACTTCTGGGGTGTGAGTTTTCATTCGCATATAGTCCTGGGGACCATTCAGGCTTGTTCGCATATATATATATATATATATATATATATATATATATATATATATATATATATATATATATATATATATATATATAGCCAGAACGCCAGAACGTTAGTAGCCAGAACCTAGTAGCCAGAACGCACTTCTCAGCCTACTATTCATGGCCCGATTTGCCTAATAAGCCAAGTTTTCATGAATTAATTGTTTTTCGACTACCTAACCTACCTAACCTAACCTAACTTTTTCGACTACATAACCTAACCTAACCTATAAAGATAGGTTAGGTTAGGTTAGGTAGGGTTGGTTAGATTCGGTCATATATCTACGTTAATTTTAATTCCAATAAAAAAAATTGACCTCATACATAATGAAATCGGTAGGTTTATCATTTCATAAGAAAAAAATTTGAGAAAATATATTAATTCAGGAAAACTTGGCTTATTAGGCAAATCGGGCCTTGCATAGTAGGCCGAGAAGTGCGTTCTGGCTACTATATATATATATAATATTATATATATATATATATATATATATATATATATTCTATAAATTATATATTATAGATATATAAATATATAATATATATATTCATATAGATCTAACATATATATGGTTTTTTTGGTATTTTTGTATATAAAATATAAAAGACAAGTTTCAGTGTTTCCGTTCACAGGAGACCTCCACTTCATACGTGCTGTCATCTTTTGGTCCATCCGACATCGTGAAAGAACCTTATCCAGTCTGGAGTCACCGTCACGACAAGCGAATTTCCTATGGAGGCACACGCATACCACTGCTAGTTCAAGGGTCGAGGCAAGGGTTGAAGATGTTGTATGAAATTGAAAGTCGACCGTGAATGTCTTCGACGAAGAAGTTAAAAGTAACTTGTTGTCACGAAACATAGCACTTAGGTGGGACCCTACCACACCAGTAAAATACGAAACGACGACGTTTTCGGTCCGTCCGGATCATTATCAAGTCGTATGTAGGTGTGAACCAGCACAATCGAGTTGAGAATAGTCGTGGACGACCGAAACGTCGTCGTCTCTCATCTGGTGT
>WNGS01043848.1:182518-194777 GCA_020271785.1 Procambarus virginalis
TTAGCAGCTTGGTTGGGTTCTTGACTTTACTCGCCAGATGTCTGGGCGATTTCTCGATTTCTTACTCGCGATTTCTAGCCCTCTGGTATCTCTCTCTCTCTTCTGGTGTTCTGTTATTTCTGGTAGTTTTCTCCATGTTCTTTTACTCAGTTGTTTTGCTACCTACTTGTATTCTCTGGTTGAACCATGTTTTTTCTGTTTGTTTTCGTTTTTTCCTCCTTTTGGACTGGGATAAACCTGTCTGCAGCTCCTAGACACCTTCTGGGTTACAAAATCTATCATGACCTGCACAGTTCTTGTCTCTAAGTTCTGTTTTCCCATGGTTATTCCCCTAGAGGAGTTCCTCATCTCGTCATATTTTCCTCTTCGGTAATTCACTCTTTTTCCCTCTGAAACCCATCCATTGGATAGGTTATCCCTACCTCCACCAAGTATCAAAGGTCAGTACACTGTGGTCACTCATTCCTATGTGGGCTTCAACTTTGACTTCCGTTATTTCTGACTCATTCAGGTGTGAATATCAAGTCGAGTCTAGCTATGGTTCATCATTGCCTCTCACTCTTGTGGGTTCCTTGACATGTTGGCTCAGATAATTCCTTGTTGCCACTTCCAAGTGTTTAGCTCTCCACGTATCTGCACCTCGCATGTGGTTCCCCACTCTCCCATTCTATCTTTCCATGATTGAAATCGCCCATAATTAAGCGTCTGGAGCCATTCCTGCAGGCCACCGGAGCTGCTCTCTCTATTATATTATGGTTGCCATGTTGTTCCTATCAAACTCCTGTCTAGGTCTTCTGTCATTTAAGAGGTGGGTTGTACATGACTGCCACCATTATCTTAGGTTCCACCATTGTTATAGTTCCTGTTAGGTAATCTCTGAACCCGTCACAGCATGGAATTTCCATCTCATCAAAACTCCAGTCCTTCCCTATCAGCAGGGCCACTCCTCCACCTCCTCGCCCTTCCCTCTCTTTCCTTACTATATAGTAGTCCTTTGGAAACACAGCCTCTGTTATGACTCCTGAACAATTTTTGTTTCCGTTAGGCGTTTTACATCAGGGTTTTGCTTCTTGCGCCCTTTCTGCCAGTTCACTTGCTTTATTAGTAATCCCATCAATGTTTGAGTACATTACCTTGAAGCTCACTTTCTTATATCCAATTTCACCCTCACTCCCCCACAAGTGTAGGAAGTTGTTCCATGGTCATTGCTACTTTGGGTAGGCTCATCCTCCTGTGAGGTAGTTGCCAGGGGTTCAGGGGACAGGGTGGAGTGAGGGATGGAAGGCTTAGGTCTTCCTCAGGCCTGCTTGGGGCAGGAAGAAAGATCCTGGGGGTGAGGAGGCAGGATTGCTTGGGAAGAGGGCATGCCCTCCTGTGGTGTAATTGACAGGGGTTTGGGGGGAGGTGGAGTAGGAGATAGAGGGCTTTGGTCTTGCTCAGGCCTGCATGGGGCAGGGAAAAAGACCATGGGCTGGGAAAGCAGAGGATACTCGTGTAGTGTGTTGGTGTGAGTGTACTCGCCTAGTTCTACTCACCTGGTTGTGCTTTGCGGGGTGGTGCTCTGGCTCTTTGGTCCCGCCTCTCAACCGTCAATCATCAGGTTTACAGGTTCCTGAGCCTATTGGGCTCTATCATATCTACACTTGAAACTGTGTATGGAGCCTCCACCACATCACTTCCTAATGCATTCCATTTGTCCACCACTCTGACACTAAAAAAAAAGTTTCTTTCTAATATCTCTGTGGCTCATTTGGGCACTCAGTTTCCACCTGTGTCCCCTAATGCGTGTGCCCTCTGTGTTAATAGCCTGTCTTATCAACCCCTGTCGATTCCCTTGATAATCTTGAATGTGGTGATCATGTCCCCCCTTAACTCTTCTGTCTTCAAACGAAGTGAGGTTTAATTCCCGTAGTCTCTCCTCGTAACTCATACCTCTCAGCTCGGGGTACTAGTCTGGTGGCAAACCATTTGAACCTTTTCCAGTTTAGTCCTTATGCTTGACTAGATAGGGACTCCATGCTGGAGCCGCATACTCCAGGATTGGTCCTGACATATGTGGTATATAATGTTCTGAAGATTCCTTACACAAGTTTCTAAAGGCCGTTCTTATGTTAGCCAACCTGGAATATGCTGCTGACGTTATCTTCTTGGTATGAGCTTCAGAGGACAGGTCTGGCGTGATATCAACCTCCAGGTCTTTCTCTCTCTCTGACTCTTGAAGTATTTCATCTACCAAATGATACCTTGTATCTGGTCTCCTGCTTGCTACCCATATCTTCATTACACTACATTTGATTGGGTTAAACTCTAACAGCCATTTGTTCGACCATCCTGCAGCTTGTCCAGGGTCTTCTTGAAGCCTCAGGCTGTCCTCCTCTGTCTTAATCCTTCTCAAATTTTGGCTCATCAGCAACATTGAGAGGAATGAGTCTATACCCTCGCGGAGATCGTTTACGTATATCAGAAACAGTATGGGTCTCAAGTACAGAGCCCTGTGGGACTCCAGCTGGTGACATTCTCGTCATCTGATGTCTCACCCCTCACGTACTCTGGCTGTTTCCTTGTTGCTTAGAGTACTCCCTTATCCACTGGAGCGCCTACCACTTTACTCTTGCCTGTTTCTACAGCCACATCAGGAGGAAAACAGCAGTGAAGGAACAAGAGATGAAGCTGCGAAAAGGGGAGAACAGATCCACAGAGAATGACAAGGAAGTGTGTGAAGAACTCAACAAGAGATTCCAGAGGTCTTCAAAATAGAACAAGGAGAAGCCCCTGCACTAAGTGAGGAGGCGGCAAACCAAGCAACCTTGGAGGAATTTAACCTCACAGTGATGAGGTCAAAAGGAGTCTGCTGGAGTAGATGTGACACAAGGCTGTAGGGCCTGACAGAATCTCACCATGGATACTAAAGGAAGGTGCAGAAGCACTAAGTGTGCCACTCTCTATGGTGTATAACAGGTCACTGGAAACAGGAGACTTACCAGAAAGTTGGAAGACAGCTAACGTGGTCCCAATATACAAAAAGAGGACAGGCAAGAGGCATGAACTACAGGTCAGTTTCCTTAACTTGCTACCAAGCAAGGTGATGGAGAAGATCGTGAGGAAAAGGCTCGTAGAGCATCTGGAGGGAAATAACTTTGTAACGCACCACCAACATGGGTTCAGGGATTGTAAATCGTGCTCACAGGTTTAATAGAATTTTATGACCAGGCAACAAAAATTAGGCAGGAAAGAGAAGGGTGGGCCGACTGCATTTTCCTGGACTGTCAAAAAGCCTTTGACACAATACCCCATTAAAGGCTGTTAAAAAAGTTGGAGCAACAGGCAGGAGTAAAAGGGAAGGTGCTCCAGTGGATAAGGGAGTACTTAAGCAACAGGAAACAGCGAGTAACGGTGAGGGGGAAGACATCAGAGTGGCGAGATGTCACCAGCGGAGTCCCACAGGGCTCAGTACTTGAACCCATACTGTTTCTAATATATGTAAACGATCTTCCGGAGGGTATAGACTCATTCCTCTCAATGTTTGCTGATGATGCAAAAATTGTGAGAAGAATCAAGACGGATGAAGATAGACACAGACTATAGGATGACCTGGATAAACTGGAGGAATGGTCTAGAAAATGGCTGCTAAAGTTCAACTCAGGAAAGTGTTAGGTGATGAAATCAGGCGAAGGGAGCAGGAGGCTGAACACTAGGTGTCATCTGGCAGGTGAAATCCTGCAAGAGTCAAATAGAGAGAAAGATCTGGGGGTTGATATCACACCGAACCTGTCCCCAGAGGCCCACATCAAAAGAATATCATCAGCGGCGTATGCTAGACTGGCCAACACAAGAACTGCCTTTAGAAACTTGTGTAAGGAATCTTTCAAAACCCTGTATACCACTTATGTAAGACCAATCCTGGGTATGCAGCTCCAGCCTGGAGTCCATACCTAGTTAAACACAAGACAAAGCTAGAGAAGATTCAGCGGTATTTCACCAGGCTCGTCTCGGAACTGAGAGGAATGAGCTACGAGGAAAAGCTAAAGGAGCTGAACCTCACATCCCTGGAAAACAGAAGAGTAAGGGGAGACATGATAACCACCTAGCCGACCGGAGCCGGTCGGCTGAGCGGACAGCACGCTGGACTTGTGATCCTGTGGTCCTGGGTTCGATCCCAGGCGCCGGCGAGAAACAATGGGCAGAGTTTCTTTCACCCTATGCCCCTGTTACCTAGCAGTAAAATAGGTACCTGGGTGTTAGTCAGCTGTCACGGGCCGCTTCCTGGGGGTGGAGGCCTGGTCGAGGACCGGGCCGCGGGGACACTTAAAGCCCCGAAATCATCTCAAGATAACTCAGGATAACCTACAAAATTCTCAGGGGAATTGACAGGGTTGACAAAGACAAACTCTTCAGCACGGGTGGAACACGAACAAGGGGAAACAGGTGGAAACTTAGTACCCAGATGAGCCACAGAGACGTTAGAAAGAATTTTTTCAGTGTCAGAGTAATTAATAAATGGAATGCATTAGGAAGTGATGTGGTGGAGGCTGACTCCATACACAGTTTCAAATGTAGATATGATAGAGCCCAGTAGGCTCGGGAATCTGTACACCAGTTGATTGACAGTTGAGAGGCTGGACCAAAGAGCCAAAGCTCAACCCCCGTAAGCACAATTAGGTAAGTACACACACAAACACACTTCAGGAAGCAGCCCGTGAACCAAAGGACCAAAGAGCCAGAGCTCAATCCCCGCAAGCACAGTTAGGGGAGTACACACACACACATATGGAGCAACACTGGGCAAATGGAATTTAATATTAATAAATGCCATCTTATGGAATATGGAATAGGAGACCATAGACCCCACGCAACCTATATATTATGTGAGAAATCTTTAAAGAATTCTGACGAAGAAAGAGATCTAGGGGTGGTTCTAGATAGAAAACTATCACCTGAAGACCACATAAAGAATGTTGTGCGAGAAGCCTATGTCACGATTTCTAACTTCATAATTGTTTTTTAAATACAAGGATGGCGATATACTAAGAAACTGTTCACGACTTTTGTTAGACCAAAGCTAGAATATGCAGCGGTTGTGTGGTGCCCATATCTTAAGAAGCACATCACCAAACTGGAAAAGATGCAAAGACATGCTACTAAATGGCTCCCAGAACTGAAGGGCAAGAGCTATGAGGAGAGGTTAGAGGCATTAAAAATGCCAAAACTAGAAGACAGAAGAAAAAGAGGTGATATGATCACTATGTCGGAAAATCCGACACCATTTAATAATAATACATGCAATTGCAGATAATATTGCTGCCATTGTATACACAAGTTAACCCATAGAAAAAGTAACTTGTAGTGGAATTTTCCATCAATAGAAAACGGGATATCATTGCCACATACTATTATAATTCACCAGCTATTGTGTTGGAATTTTTCTTAAATACATTTGTCTTTGGGCTTTTACCATCATAAAAACATCTCATTTTAATTAACTTAATTATCAGTATCAAAATAAAGTAAATGTGACCCTTCTATCAATTACTGATATCTGGACAAAGTAAGCCAGGAGCGTCAGTAGGGAGTGGTCAGCCATTGTTATTAGGTCTGCAGAGGCACAGGGAGCAAATTCGGCTCCTATCTTTCTCTTGGACGAAGTGTAGTGGACATCAGAGTAGTGGTCTTCCATCATCAACACGCAGTCAACAATAAACAAGGGAAGTGTTCTACCGAAACCCATTTATCTAATCATTTTTGGCCATTAATGTCAGTAGATAGGGCGAACCGGTTAGAATACGAAATCGCCTCATACTAAAGGTAATTAAGCCTTGGTCTTTATTATATATAATATACAGTGTTTGATATAGCTGTCATATATTAGGATTCTGGCTTTATAGCAAGCACCTTTGACAGGTACAAGAAGAGGAAGCATGACTTGATACATCAGTTACTGGGTGTTGAAAACTGCCTCAAAATAGGATAATTTGGTGTCTACATCCTAGTTATACCTGGTGGACTAAGCCTGCTGTATAATAAGATAAAGAACCTCCTCAATGTATACTAATATATGTAGTTTAATACTGTAGTTTGATTGGCTGCATATATATAAATTTAATATAAACCCCCCTAATGTGCAAGGATCGATTTGTGAGATTATTGCAGAAATACAGTCCACTTAACATTATACAAATTGCTATCGAAGTATATAAATTAACGTAAATATAAATTCTATATAAATTCATATAAATTAAATATAAATCTCACAGGTAGGTTCCCACACACTACGTACAAAATAGTAACAGGAATTGATAAAATCAATAGGGAAGATTTCCTGAGACCCGGAACTTCAAGAACAAGAGGTCATAGATTTCAACTAGCTAAACACAGATGCCGAAGAAATATAAGAAAAATCACTTTCGCAAACAGAGTGGTAGACGGTTGGAACAAGTTAGGTGAGAAGGTGGTGGAGGCCAAGACCATCAGTAGTTTCAAAGCGTTATATGACAGAGTATTGGGAAGACGGGACATCACGAGCGTAGCTCTCATCCTGTAACTATACTTAGGTATTTACACTTAGGTAATTACAACTGATTCATGAACAGAGAAGACTGAGCTACGAGGAAAATCCGAGAGAACTAGACCAAACTACTCAATAACCGACAAGCAAAACAGACGACATAATTATGATGTATATAATTCTAAGAGGCATGGTTTATTTTGACAGTAAAATACTCATCATATATGTACAGGACGAAAATGCTCATCATATATGGACAGGATAAAGGAAATGCTCATCATATATGGGCAGGACACTTGGGCATATGTAGAGACTGGAAATTGAGATGAATCATGGGAATGTTAGAAAACACTTAATTTGTGTAAGACTAGTGAGCAAATGGAAATAGTATCAAGAGAAGGAATGATAAATGATACATGAGCATCGGTGGCAATTACCATAGTCGATCACCGATTGAAAGACAGGTACCTAGAGCTGTGGCTCTCTGCACAAACACATTTACCTGAGTACACACACTCACTCAACCCGCGCAAGTACAATTAGGTGAGTACATATATACACATGCACTAATATATAACAAAACTTCTTCATGAGTAATTATGGGAAACATCGCCCCTGGCAGATCAATATGTCAACATATTATACATGGTTTTAAAACTACCAAGAACAGAGGGACTAGTGAGTTTGATGACCTCTTGGCGTGTGTACAAAAATTCTGGAATAAAGTCGCTTGCTATTGACAAATATTTCTGGATATTAAAATTTTCCAAATGCATTCAGTGAGACTTTTCAATGACAAACAGACATGCAACTCATCACGCAAAGAAATCAGACGTACCATTACCATACTTTATTGCACCCATTAATAATGGTGCAATAATATATAATTATGCAGTCTGTTTTTTCTTTTAACTTGACTGAACGCCTATTCGCGTTTCAAATTATCCATTATATTTCACTTGGCGATAAAGTACTCGCTTCATAACCTATCCTCACACACACACACACACACACACACACACACACACACACTGGCATAAAAAGAATTACGTCTGCGGCATATGCGAGGCTGGCTAACATTAGAACAGCCTTCAGGAACCTGCGTAAGGAATCAGTCAGAATCTTGTATACCACATACGTAAGACCAATCCTGGAGTATGCGGCCCCACCATGGAGCCCGTACCTTGTAAATCACATGACGAAGCTGGAAAAAGTTCAGAGGTATGCCGTTAGACTAATCACAGAACTAAGAAGCATGAGTTACAAGAAAAGGCTGCGGGGAAAGCACCTTGCAACACTGGAAGACAGAAGAGTGAGGGGAGATATGATTACTACCTACAAAATTCTTAGGGAAATTGACAGGGTAGACAAGGATAAACTATTTTACACTGGTGGTATGCGAACAAGGGGACACAGGTAGAAACTAAATACCCAAATGAGCCACAGAGACATTAGAAAGAACTTTTTCAGTGTCAGAGTAGTTAACAGTTGGAATGCATTAGGCAGCGATGCGGTGGAGGCTGACTCCATACACAGTTTTAAATGTAGATATGATAGAGCCCTGTAGGCTCAGGAATCTGTACACCAGTTGATTGACGGTTGAGTGGCGGGACCAAAGAGCCAAAGCTTAACCCCGCAAGCACAACTATGTGAATACAACTACACACACACACAAATGCAAGATTTCGGACTTTAGTTCCTTAACAAGACACAAGTGAACTGATTTTAGAGACTGCAAGTTTTGTTCGACACCAATGGAAATGTTTTAATAATTACAATGTTCAGGCAACCTGTTATATACCACTGTTGCCATACTAAACTAGTGTAACCTCAAGCTGTACCTTATATCACACTGTTGACATATTGATGACACATGGCTGGTGACACATGGCTGATGTCTCTTAGGAGTCACATCTTGGCCTTTCATTTCCCTGTATTTATGTATTATCCCAAAATTGAACCAACATATCTGATCAATTATGTACGAAACTATTCTGAATTACAGTAAGAAAATTTACTGACGAAATATCATTGCATTTTAGTAATTTGCATTTAACATGTATTACGTCTTAAGCCATTTTGATTACATTAAATATTGGGCATTTTATGCATTAAATAATGTTAGATATTCCATCTGGTTTTCTTCCTGATTTTATTTTACCTGCATTGTTTAGTTCGGCGTTACAGGTAAATATTTTAGTGGATATACTAAGATTTGGTACATTGAATATAGTAATCCATGGTATATTGCATATACCATGAGCCAAATACTCAAGCCATAATATATTGAATATACCAAGCCATGGTATATTTAATATACAAAGCCATGGTACATTTAATATACCAAGCCGTGGTATATTTAATATACTTAGACATGGTATATGAAATACACTAATTCATGGTATATTAAATATAATTAATATTCCATAGTAAAGTATACTGAATGCTTCAATCCATGCAACATTGAATATATTAAGATATAGTATATTGAATATTATATGCCTTAACATATTGAAGAGATTAACCCAGATTGCATTGAAAATGCTAAATCACTGCAAACTTGCACTAAAGGGACTATAAGGAATACAGACATCACTTTATTGCTCTGAAATTGCCTTACCGAAGCATAAAACGTATAATCAATTATGCTTTTGTTTCCAACAATTCGTCGTGTTTTTTCGTATTGGTTTAATTCGGCCCAAATGCGACGTATTAGATGAGGGAACGGATTATATTGCTCATTTTTTTTTTTTACTATTTAGTAGCAATTATATCATTACATGTTAATGATTATAACCTGATATATGACGACTATATATAAATCTTATATAGAGTCAATAATTGAGTAACAATAATGATTACATATGTTTATAATAATTAATAGTAAACTTTTATATTTGTATATTTTTCAGACATACACATGCACAAACAGGTCCATCAATCTATCCGTAACTACTAAATTCCATTGTTATTGTTAGTCAGAACAAAGCCTCTCCTCTTCCCATAATATACTCCTGAAAACTAGCAATTCACAATCCACGACTCTCAGTCCATCCCAATAATTGACAATATACCCCCAACAACTTTAGGCACATAAGGTAGTCTCGCCTGTACTGCGGTGCGGTGTAGACGTGTCGCCTGACCGCTCCGGTAGTTTGGGGTGGTTGACGTTTTCGCCGGCAGGGGGTGTGGGTGTCTCTACCCTCCCTGCTGTTCCTGGTGGAGTGGACGTGGCGTTTTTACGATGGGCGGCCATCTTCCAGCTGTCGTGAGGGTGAACTCCATAGGTTTGGAGTTTACTGGCCGTGCTGGTTAGCCTCTTGTGGACTTGGTCTTGAGTGACATGCTCAGGGAGTCCCACCTGAGCTACCGTGGGGTGCAGACGTGTCGTCTGGCCGCTCCGGTAGTTTGGGGAGGTTGCAGTTTTCGCCTGCAGGGGGTGTGGGTGTCTCTACCCTCCCTGCTGAGTGAGTGTTGACGTGGCGCTTTTGCGATGAGCGGCCATCTTCCCGCTGTCGAGAGGGTAAACTCCGTGGGGTTGGAGTTTACCTGCCGTGCAGGGTATCCTCTCGTTGAGCAGGTCCTGTGTGACGTGCTACATGTCCTGGTCGAGGAGATCTACGGGATTGAGCTGGTGACTGCTCGCCGGGTGATCGTCAAGTTTGTGGGTGAGGAGGAGTACCGTGGATTTCTCCGGCGGTACGAGGGCCGTACTTTGACGTTGTTGGATGGTACTGGTTCTGTGGACATTTCTGATCGGAGTGGTACCGTGACGTATGTGAGCGTTCATGGGGCCCCCATGGAATTCCCTGAGTCCCTTCTCCGGCGTTTCTTCCAGAGATTTGGCACCGTCGCGTGTGAGGATGCAAAAGCTCTCTTCAGGAAAATATGCGGGAGTGAAAACGAACATTCGTACCCTCGGGATGCGCCTGAGGTCGGACATTCCATCCTCTGTCCGACTTTTAGGGTACTACGTGCGGGTGTATTATGCCCGACAACCCCGTACTTGTTTCCGGTGTGGCATGTTGGGGCATCAGGCTGCCGGATGCACTGCGGATCCGGTTGCTCCGGTCAACTTGTTCCGGGATGAGGATTTCCCGCCGCTCCCTCTGGAGGAGGTCTCAGGGGATGAGGAGGTGAGCGTTCAGTTAGCAGATGCGGCTCCCCATACATCGCCAGTCGCTCCCCCGGTTGTTGCAGTCTCTCCTCCGGGTCTTGCAGTGTCATCTGATGGTCTACGTGCTCCTATCACTGTCTCCGCTGCTCCGGAAGGCCTTCCTGGTGATCATTGTGACGCGCCGCCGTCTTCTCCCTCGTCTTCGGCTGCTGCGCCTGGCCCTGTGTTCTCGCCTCGGGTCCCGGATGTGCTGAGTGCTGGGGTGGCTGCGGAGCCTCCTGCTGTGTGTGGCCGGTTCCCCCTGTGGTAGAGGCTGCTGCCGTTCTGCGTCGGGCGTCGGTTCGTCCGGCTGATGGGACCCGTGTTTCTGGGTCCGCTTCCGGCTCTGACGATCTCCGGCCGGAGCCCAAGCGTTCCAGGCGTTCGTCGTCTGCCTGGGCCGATGTTGGGGAATTCGGTGACTGTGGGTCCTCGGGAGTTGACGGTGTGGAACCGGATGTGTCGCTGTCTCCACGGTTGGTGGTGGCGGAGGTTCATGTGCCTGCTGATACTGGTGCACTAGTCTCGGGGGTGCCTTCTGGTGCTTCTCCGCCTGGGGACTCTCCGCACTGGGAGGTGGTGGCTCCCGCTCCCAGGGATGGTGTGGTTGCTGGTGCTGGGCGTGGCCTGGTTGTGACATTAAGGAAGGATGGGCGCCGCCCTGGTTCTCTGCAGTCGTCTGGTGGTGTGCCCGTGGCCGCTGGTGCCCCGGTGGTGGTGTCCTATGTTCGGCCCCCTCCTGAGAGGATATGTGTTGGGGACCTGGGGGACGTGTTGCCGGCGTCGGTGATGCCGCCGGGTCACTGGACGGAGATTGCCGAGTTACGGCTGTCTGACGGGCCAGAGAACTTTCGTGGTGAGCTGGTTCCCTTCATGTCGAGCCGTGTGGCGACTACTCGCCTCGTGAGTGCTTCCATTTGGGTCCCATGCTTGCGGGTGTTTGTTGCCCCGGTACCGGATGTTATGGAGTCCCCGCTGGGTATTCACGACCCTTGGCAGTGGGTGCTCTGGGAGGCATTCAATGTACGGTTCCCGCGGGCCCGGTTTCCGGGCAAGTATGTACCCTGATTTCCTGTGTGTTTGCTCTTTTTTCTGTGTGCTGTTCATTTTGTGCCCGTGTGTCAGTTTGGCCTGTGACCGTTTACTGTATGCTTGGCTGTTTCTGTACTTCTGTATTTCTGCCTGGTGTGTATGTCTGGCTGTGTTTGTGCCTGCGTTTGTGTGTGCGTAGGTGTTTATTCCTGGCTCCTGCGTGTGCCTGTTAGGTGCTGTTTGGGGGTTTCCTGTTTTGTATCGTGAGTCCGTCATTTTGGCTGCTCCTGTGTGTTTGTGTTATGTCCGTATGAGTATGGGTGTGTGGTTTTTGGGGGGTTTTGGCTCCTGCGTGGGCCTGGGTTTTTTCTGCTGTACTGTTTCTGCTGTTTATTTTGTGGCCGTGTTTCGCTTTGGCCTGTGACCCATTATGTTGTGTGCTTGGATGCTGTGTGGTGTGGGTGGGTATGAGTGTGTTTGTTTTGTTATTTAGGGTGTGTTTAGTGTGTGTGTACATAATTTCTTCTCCTGCGTGTATATTGTATTCCTTGGTGGCGAGTGTATGGTCC
>WNGS01043856.1:0-12556 GCA_020271785.1 Procambarus virginalis
ATATGGTAAGTAGCTGCGGGCAGCCCTAGACTTGGGGATCCGGCGCAGCACCCCCACTCCCGCAGGCCAGCGAAGAAGCCGGTCCCCCACCCCCCACTCTCCTCGTGCGCACCGCGTGCTGGGCCATACCTAGGGGCCATACCTGAGTTCCTGTAACATGCCCGACGCCCCAGTGGGGCACTCTGGGAAGTAGAAGGGCCTCCAAGGGGCAGGTCCAATAGAGCGGGGGCCACGGCTGCTGTTGTTGGGTCCATAATGTGCTCTGCAGGCTTCTTTTCGTGTGGAGCGTAGCAGAAGTGTTTCGTGTGAAGCGTAGCGGAGCCTAGTGGAAAGAGGGAGAAACTGCTCGAGTGTTTGCTTAAATGTGCGCCCCCCCCACGGCGCGCGCAGCTCTCCTGAGCGCTGCGTATATGTTTATTCTCGCTCCCAGAATTCCCCCGCTTAATTTAAATTATGCAGGGGCCATATCTTGTAGCCTAGTAACAAACTCTGCAGAAAACTAATGGCCTATTGTCTAGAATTAGCAGTGAGGCGAATGTAACAAATCTAAGTATAACAGTCAGGACACCATAAGTGAACAACATAACATAATGGAAACCCTAGCTGGAAATAAACAGGCGGCAGAAAATTACATTTTGACTGGGAAAGCCTGATATGAATTTGGAGAAGAAAATAACCCCAGGCCAGAGGCCGAGCCGCCAAGGAATAAGGAGAAAGAATTTCCTAAATAACCCCAGGCCAGAGGCCGACTTAAGGTAGGGCTTACTAGTAGAATGGCAGTAAAGTCAAAGTAGTAGCTGCGGACAGCGGAACAGATTGGGGACGGGCGCTGCACCCCCACCCCGCAGGGGCCAGCAGGCCGGACCCCCCCCCCCCCGAAGGGCGAGTGCCCGCTGGCCGCGAGGGAAAAACCCCAAGGGGCAGAGCAACTATGCTACTGAACAGGGAAGGAAAGGAGGACAGACTGGAGGAGCTCGCACGTCTCCTCGACTTAAGCCCCCTGACCCTTGGTCGACGGTTGGGGAAGGGGGGGGGCGGCTGTAGCAGCCGTGGCAGGGTCGGCCTCGGTGGTCCCCATGCCCAGAAGGCTTGTGTCATGAGAGGGCATCCGAGCCTGCGCGAAGGCGCCTGAAGCGTCGTCCAATCGTCTGCCGAAAGGGGTGGAGGCTGCGTCGCTGTGCCACCCCCCACTTTGCCGGCAGGGGGCCTCTGGGAAATGTAGTCGCCGTCCACATCAGAGCCCCCCGAGGAGGCCCCCGAGGAGGGGGAGGCGAAACGGGCGGGTTTCGTCCTGGCCCAGGCCGGCTGCGTCCTCACACCACTGCGCTGTTGTCCTCGCACGCCGCCGCCCGAGCCCTCTTCCGTGTTGCAGTTGCTGCGTGATCCGGCTTCTCGCCACTGCGGAAAATGAAAAAGTAAGCATCGGTAGGACTAACAGGAAAAGCAGGCAGGGAAACCCAGCTGCCGCACCAGCAACCGTCACATACACCAGTAGACAAAAGCAAAGGTAAAGTTAATTGACCATAGTGAGTGAAAATACCGGACAGATAGCCAAAGCTATCGTAATAAAACCAATGTAATAAAGCTGTCAGTTAAATAGATTAAGAGAGTAATATTCATGTAAGATTGAACAGTATTATTCATGTTAGTTTGGTTATATTAAGACCGTATTATTCATTGTATAGTTTGATTATATTAAGACTATTAATCGTGGTATAGTTTGGAAGAATTCAAACAATTAATCTCGAAAGTGAAAAGCAAAATTATTTGAGTATCCCACTAGAAATGGACACTGCTTTAACACTGCAACAGTATTATTAAGTAAATACGTATTGCTTAAGTAAATTTAAGCTGAACAAATAAAGAGTAAACAGTGATAATCATGGATAACTTGGGTAGATTAAAGCAGGACTATACAAGGTATAGGATGGGTAGGTTAAACAGTAATATATGCAAGGTATAGTTTGGATAGATTAAAACTAATGTCCATGGGATAGAATGGATAATTAAAACAGTACTTATCCATGGAATAGTTGGTCTAGATTAAAACAATAATAGTCTCAAAAGTGAAACAAATTAACTGCGTATCCCACAGCAATGTACACTGCTTTAACTCTGCAACTGGATTAGTAAGTAAATACAGGGCATAACTGAAAGCTGAACAATGTAATAAATTAATTTAGGAAAACTTAAATAATTGATAACATGTTGTAGCCCACCAAGCCGACAGACCGCTCTACGTCCTGCGCCTACCCTGTAGGAGTAGAACAGAACAGTGAGAACGGGAGGGGAATAATATATTCTAATAATAGAATAAGACCGTAATATAATGTACTTGATATAAGATGAACAAACGAAAGAAATAGTGATAAACATGGGAAGATTTGTGGCTTAAAGCGGGATTAATCAAGGGATAGGATGGTAGGTTAAATAGTAATAGTGCATGGTATGGTTTGGATAGAGTAAACTGAAAAGTTCAAGGGATGGAATGGCTAATAAACAGTAATAAACAAGGGAGAATGGCTAGCCTAAAGCAATAATATTCTCAAAAGTGCAACAAAAGACAAAAGTCTGTGACGAACAAGCGGGGCTGAGCCAGCCAGACAAGCAGCTGTGACGAACGAGCTGGGCTACACCAGCCAGACAACGTCTGGGACGAGCGAGCTGGGCTACACCAGCCAGACAAACGTCTGGGACGAACGAGCTGGGCTACACCAGCCAGACAAACGTCTGGGACGAGCGAGCTGGGCTACACCAGCCAAATATCCTGGGACGAACGAGCTGGGCTACACCAGCCAAAATCCTGGGACGAACGAGCTGGGCTACACCAGCCAGACGAACGTCTGGGCGAGCGAGCTGGGCTACACCAGCCAGACAAACGTCTAGGACGAACAGGCTGGGCTACACCAGCCGGACAAACGTCTGGGGCGAGCAAGCTGGGCTACGCGAGCCAGGGAAACAACTGGGACGAACAGGCTGTGCGGCGCCAAACAGCCAAACGTAGGACGAACAGGCTGGGCTACACCAGCCAGACAAACGTCTAGGACGAACAGGCTGGGCTACACCAGCCAGACAAACGTCTAGGACGAACAGGCTGGGCTACACCAGCCGGACAAAAGACTAGGAAGAACAGGCTGGGCTACACCAGCCAAACAAACGTGTAGGTACGAACAGGCTGGGCTACACCAGCCAGACAAACGTGTAGGTACGAACAGGCTGGGCTACACCAGCCAGACAAACGTGTAGGTACGAACAGGCTGGGCTACACCAGCCAGACAAACGTGTAGGTACGAACAGGCTGGGCTACACCAGCCAGACAAACGTCTAGGACGAACAGGCTGGGCTACACCAGCCAGACAAACGTCTAGGGACGAACAGGCTGGGCTACACCAGCCAGACAAACGTCTAGGACGAACAGGCTGGGCTACACCAGCCAGACAAACGTGTAGGTACGAACAGGCTGGGCTACACCAGCCAGACAAACGTGTAGGTACGAACAGGCTGGGCTACACCAGCCAGACAAACGTCTAGGACGAACAGGCTGGGCTACACCAGCCAGACAAACGTCTGGGTACGAACAGGCTGGGCTACACCAGCCAGACAAACGTCTAGGACGAACAGGCTGGGCTACACCAGCCAGACAAACGTCTAGGTACGAACAGGCTGGGCTACACCAGCCAGACAAACGTCTAGGTACGAACAGGCTGGGCTACACCAGCCAGACAAACGTGTAGTACGAACAGGCTGGGCTACACCGGCGAGACAAACGTGTAGCTACGAACAGGCTGGGCTACACCAGCCAGACAAACGTCTAGGACGAACAGGCTGAGCTACACCAGCCAGACAAACGTCTGGGGACGAACAGGCTGGGCTACACCAGCCAGACAAACGTCTAGGACGCACAGGCTGGGCTACACCAGCCAGACAAACGTCTAGGACGAACAGGCTGGGCTACACCAGCCAGACAAACGTCTAGGACGAACAGGCTGGGCTACACCAGCCAGACAAACGTCTAGGACGAACAGGCTGGGCTACACCAGCCAGCCAAACTTCTAGGGAGGAACAAGCTGGGCTACACCAGCCAGACAAACGTCTAAGGACGAACTGGCTGGGCTACACCAGCCAGACAAACGTATAGGTCGAACAGGCTGGGCTACACCAGCCAGGCAAACGTCTAGGGACGAACAGGCTGGGCTACACCAGCCAGACAAACGACTATGAACGAACAGGCTGGGCTACACCAGCCAACCTTGGCATGGGCCCCTAGGGTCGGTCCCTAGGGACAAAGACGACTAATAACCCGGCCAGGAGGCGTCACCACCAAGGGTGACGCCAGGACGCTCGCAGGGAGCCTGGCCGGACACGCACGACTAGGAACGCGTCACGAACCCTGGCCCCTAGGGACAAGCCTAGGAGACGCAACAGACCGGGTTCCAGGGAAGACGCCTGGGAGGGGGGGGGGAGTAAACGA
The DNA here is from genome assembly GCA_020271785.1 of Procambarus virginalis. NCBI lineage: Eukaryota > Metazoa > Arthropoda > Malacostraca > Decapoda > Cambaridae > Procambarus > Procambarus virginalis. Next base: position 4,472 of record WNGS01043856.1, read on the forward strand.
AAAGCATCCCTGGGGCGAGTGCTCTATAGAGCTCCAAGCCACGTGGGCGCCGCCTACCGGGCTTGGGCCCCAGGGCGCAGGTCCACAGAAACCAGCCACGTGACGTCGCCACAGAGGGCGGTGCCAGACCACAGAGGGAGCCTGGCCGTGCACGCACGACCAGGCGCGGGCGAAACATGGCCCCTAGGGCAAGCCTAGGGGCACAGCAAACCGGGCTCCCGATAAACGCCTGGGAGGGCCCACCTGGGACGAATGCTCCACCGAGCGTACATTAGGGCCCGGGCCCCAGGGGCACAGGACCACCGAAACCTGGCCACGAGAGACGCCGCAGACAAGCAGCACACCATTCCCGACCTGGAGGCGCACCTGCAACCCCAGGCAGGCAAACAGGCGGGATGCCCAGGGAACTAGCTAAGGCGGTACGAACGGGCCGCGAGGGACGGCGCAACCACACGCCAGCACTGGGGAAAGTCCTGACTAACTTGAACAGGAAACTCTTTTACCTTAAGGTTTGCTGAGTACGACAGGGAGCCCCTGCCGGATCAGGGAAAGTCAGAGCTGGGACCATGGTAGCGGGGATGGGGTCCATTTGCTTGAGATGCAGTATAGAGTACTGGCCCACGTGTCGATGAGGCGCGGCGCTGAGCGTGGAGTCCGCTTCTTGAGTCGCGGACGGTGACGGGAGCGGAGTGAGAGAGAAACCTCCCATTCCGCGCTATTTATGCCACCCAGACTGTCCGCACCGCGCCTTGCGGAACGCGGTGCGCAATTGTCTTCCTTCCCCATCAGAAATTCCACCGCCTTTTGTTCAAAAGGCAGTGGCCATTTATTGTGGATATTTTACTTTGGGGGCCGGGCCTTTTGTTTCTCCCATATCTTGATACCTCTAGTCTACTTACCCTTACCCCTAAATAGTACCAGTTCCCCATAGCAAGCCCACTATTGTTCATAACAGACCTCTGCGAGCCTGAACACCCTACTGCTGTTAGCTTCCTCAACTGTATGAATTCCTGCTTCCTCATACCCTTAATCACTAGACCTACTAGAATCACTGATAGTACTGCCACGACTCTAGAACACATCTGGACCAACATAACCTCTCCGTTTACTTCAGGTATAATCACCGATAGCACTACAGACCATTACCCCACATTTCTCTTAACTAACATCAACAAACCACCTCTAGAGCAACCCGTCCTCGCAAATTTGTATAGTCAATATTGACTTATTAAATACGTGCATAGGTGACATACTAAACATAATAGTTTCCCTTGAAAAGCTTCATAGAAAACACCGACCTTACCTAACCTACTTAGTATGTTAAGATAAGCATCTTATAGCTTCGTAATTACAATTGTTACTTAACCTATTATAGGTATAGGTTAGGTAATAATTGTAATTGCTAAGCAATAAGATGCTTATTTTAACATACTAAGTAGGTTAGGTAAGGTCAGTGTTTTCTATGAAGCTTTTCAAGGGAAACTATTATGTTTAGTATGTCACCTATGCACGTATTTAATAAGTCAATATTGACTATACGAATTTGCGAGGACGGGTTGTCTAGAGTCAAGGGAGTTAAGTTTTAGGCTGCACAATGAAACTACTATAGACAATTTTATAACTGCTGCTGCTAATGTCAACTGGGAGTCCGAGTTAGGTAACATAGGGGACATCAATCTAGCAGTGCAATCTTTTCTTCAAAAAAACTCTTAGCCTTTATAACACCCAATGTCCTATGCTTACAAAACAAGTCACAACCAAAAGGCTTAACAATCCCTGGCTTACAAAGGGAATACTTAAACCCATTAATAAAAAACATGACCTTGAGAAGAAGTATAGGTTAGGAACCGTCTCCAAAGAATTCTAAAAGAATTACTCATTATTGCTATCTAAAATAATTAGACAAGCCAAAACTAAATACTACGAAGATAAATTTACCCAAATAAAGAGCAACATTAAAAAAACTTGGAGCACAATTTCACAAATATTGGGATCAAAGAAGATTTTAAATAACAAACCAACACTCCTGTCCAATAACGATGGTCAGCTTTCAGCCTCTGATTTTGCTATTGAGTTCAATAGGTTCTTCTCTTCCATTGGGTCATCCCTTGCAAATGATATTCCATCTTCCAGTACTGATGTTAAGGACTATCTTACAGGTAACTATCCACAGTCTCTGTACCTAAAGCCTACTAATTCCACTGACGTCAATGAGATAATCCTTTCCCTTAAAACCAAGTCTAGTGCCCTTGAGGAGATGCCAACTTTAATTTACAAAAAAACTCCAGATCTTTAGCCCCTGCTATTGTATTGCTCTTCAACAAGTCACTTTAACTCCAAACCTTTCCAGATATTCTAAAAAAAGCGAGAGTAACCCCTGTCCACAAATGTGGTGATCTCACAGATGTTAACAACTACAGACCTATATCAATCCTGCCTAACTTGTCAAAATTTTTGAAAAACTAATCTACAAGCAGCTTTACTTTTATCTAGCCAAACACAATATACTTAGCTCTTGCCAATTTGGCTTCAGATCCAAAAAAAGCACTAACGATGCACTTATTAGTATGATTAACTTGATTCCTGCAGCTCTTGGTAAAAATGAGTTCCCTGTTCGGCTATTTGTGGACCTGCGTAAGGCTTTTGACACTGTCAACCACCAAAACCTTCTTCTTAAATTACATCATTATGGAGTCAGAGGACACTCCCTGCAATACCTCAAATCTTACCTTACTGACAGGCTCCAGTATGTTTCTGTGAATAATTAAATTTCTCCCACCCTACCCATCAACATTGGTGTTCCAAATCTTACCTTACTGACAGGCTCCAGTATGTTTCTGTGAATAATTAAATTTCTCCCACCCTACCCATCAACATTGGTGTTCCTCAGGGCAGCATACTTGGCCCTCTCCTCTTTCTCATCTACATTAATGACCTTCCAAATGCCTCCCAACACCTCATACCAATTCTATTTGCTGACAACACAACCTTCATTTACTCCAGTCCTGACCCCCTTGCTCTAAATGCCACAGTAAATACTGAGCTAAATAAAGTCCATCTTTGGCTAACTGCCAAGAAACTCACCCTTAACATTGACAAAACTTTCTATATTCTGTTTGGCAATAAATCCTCTAATCAAATAAATCTCAAAATAAACAATACCCAAATTTGTAACAAATTAGATGGCAAATTCCTTGGCGTTCTCATTGACCACAAGCTGAATTTCCAGGGACACATTCTAAATATATCAAAAAAAGTTTCAAAAACTGTTGGCATTCTTTCTAAGATCAGATATTATGTACCCCGCCCTGCCCTGGTGACTATCTATTACTCCCTCATCTATCCATATCTCAACAATGGTATTTGTGCTTGGGGTTCTACTACCCAAAATCATTTACATCCTCTAATTACTAAACACAAAGCTGCTATTAGGACAATATCCAACTCTGGCCCCAGACATCACTCGGTACCCCTACTCAAATCTCTGAATATGTTAGATATTAAGTCACTGCACATTCTCTCATGTGTATTATACATATATAAAATGCTGAACTGTAATGCCAATCCTGACCTCAAAAGCTTCATTGAAGGTTGTAACAGAACCCATGAGCACCACACCAGAAATAAATACAGTTTTGATATTCCAAGAGTACGACTTAATCAAACTAGAAATGCTCTACAAATCAAGCGACTCAGAATGTTGAATGACCTTCCCAACCATGTTAAAGACTGTACCTGTCTCAACCAGTTTAAGATAAAAACGAAGCACTACCTACTAAATTCCCTGCAGCCTTCCCTACCCCTCTATTGTCAACCCATGTTTTTTTTTTTAAACAACGCTGTTTGTCGACCTAATTGTATTTGTGCTGCTTTTTCAGCCATGTTCCCCCATTTTTTTATCTCTATTTTTATTTGTTCTCAACACATTTATTCTTTATACTCAATTAGTATTAAGCTTTAGTCATTTAAGTTTTTCATGCCCGAAATGCTTTGCGCAATAGCTTTCTTTAGGCATTGTATGTACTAGCTCTATCTATAAATCCATCATTCTTTGTAAAATCTCTTGTATGTATGTACCTTACCTAAATAAACATTTATTTATTATTTATTATTTTATTTAATAAAGCAAGAGTAACGCCAGTTCATAAAGGAGACAATCCGACAGACATAAGCAATTACAGACCATATCAAATCTACGTATATGATAAAAAATATCTGAACAAATTATTTACAAACAGCTCTACTACCACCTCATAAAATTCAACATACTAAGTCCTGGTCAGTTTGGATACCGCTCCCTAAAAAAAAAAAAAAAAAAAAAAAAAAAAAAAAAAAAAAAAAAAGTACCAACGATGCAATTATTAGTCTCCTTGATATAATCTACTCAGCCCTTGACAAAAATGAGTTTCAGACTGGACTCTTCATTGACCTGAGAAAGGCCTTTGATTCTGTTAACCTATAACAACCTCTTACCTCTTACTTTAAGAGGTAAGAGGTTGTTATGGTTAACAGAATCAAAGGCCTTTCTCAGGTCAATGAAGAGTCCAGTCTGAAAGTAAGAGGTAAGAGGTTGTTATAGGTTAACAGAATCAAAGGCCTTTCTCAGGTCAATGAAGAGTCCAGTCTGAAACTCATTTTTGTCAAGGGCTGAGTAGATTATATCAAGGAAACTAATAATTGCATCGTTGGTACTTTTTTTTTTTTTTTTTTTTAGGGAGCGGTATCCAGACTGACCAGGACTTAGTATGTTGAATTTTATGAGGTGGTAGTAGAGCTGTTTGTAAATAATTTGTTCAGATATTTTTTATCATATACGTAGATTTGATATGGTCTGTAATTGCTTATGTCTGTCGGATTGTCTCCTTTATGAACTGGCGTTACTTTGCTTTATTAAATAAAATAATAAATAATAAATAAATGATTATTTAGGTAAGGTACATACATACAAGAGATTTTACAAAGAACTCCACCATTATGGAATCCGAGGCCTTGCCCTGAACCATATATGATCCTATCTTAGTGACAGACACCAATATGTAGTCATCAATGATACAACCTCTCCCACTCTACCATTAACCATAGGAGTGCCACAGGGCAGCATCCTAGTGCCTCTCCTATTTCTTATATACATCAATGATCTCCCTAATGTCTCTAACATTCTTAAACCATATTATTTGCTGATTATACTACCTTCATCTACTCAGACCCCAACCCACACACAATAATAATGTAAATAATGAATTAAAAAAAGTCCATTTATGGATGTCAACCAACAAACTCGCATTAAACATAGAAAAGACCTACAGTATCATATTTGAAAGCAAATCAACAAATGGAATTCTGCTTCAATAGACAATGTTAACATCAGCAATAGAAAGATGGAAAGTTCCTTGGCCTATACTTAGACAAGAGACTCAACTTCAGCACCCATATACAACACATTACCAAGAAAGTCTCAAAAACGGTCGGTATACTCTCTAAAGTCAGATATTATGTTCCAAACTCTGCTCTCCTCTCACTATACTACACGCTAAACTATCCCTATCTTACACATGGTATCTGTGCATGGGGTTCAACCACTGCAAACCACCTCAAGCCCATCATAACCCAGCCAAAATTTACTATCAGAACAATTACAAACTCTGCTTTCAGAAAACACTCAGAAACCCCCCTCCCCTGTTTAAATGCCTGAACATGCTAAACATAAAGTGCCATTTACATTTTCAAAACCTGTTCTGAAACTCTTCCTGGACAGATGTAATAGAACCCATAATCACCATACCAGAAATAAATATCTCTTTGGTATCCCCAAAAGTCAAACTTAATCTGTGTAAAAACACTATGCAAATAAAGGGACCTAGTCTGTGGAACTCACTCACTAACGAATTGAAAAGCTGTCCAACTTTTGCCTTATTAAAAAAAAAGTGCCTAATTTCATCTTCATATTTCTACTTAGTGCTTTTAACTCGCATTGTATCTAGTGCTACCCAATCCGCCAATATGTGTACATAAGCCTTTACATAACATGTACATTACTTTACCATTGTAATCATTGCTATCCTCTTATATCATGGTGTTATACTGAATGCATATTTTACTTCAAAATACCTTTAAATATTCCTCAAATTATGCTTCAATGTACCTGTTGATAACCCTCAACTTTTACTTTAATGTACCTACTAATGTCAAATTTTCTTATAAATTACCTACTTAAAATTATCTGTTAGATTAACGACCTGCCTGAAACGATATGCGTGTTAGTGGCTTAACAAGAATGTAAAGACATCAATGTTATGTATTCTCATAAACCCAATGTACCTTGTATATATATAAATAAATAATATATATTTATACAAAAGTATCAACATGCAGCTTATATTTCTGTCTTTATGATGACATAGAAAACTTCATTTAATACAGTATCTAGAAGTTTTTTAAGTTAACATTGATCTTCTAAAGGTCGTAGTTCCCATTGATAGGGAGAGCGCTGGCCAAAAACCTTGTTCAAAATATAAATATCTTTCCTATCTAATAAGATGAATCCATCTCTGTGACGGATTCACAAAAACTATTTTATCTCTACCACTCTGATAACATATACAAATATAATCTTTATTTGTGAATCTCTGTTAATTAAGCAATATATCAGAGAGCGTGAAGGGTTTGGTGTTTTATGAGCCAAAAAGACATGGGTAGTTTAAGTAGTGAACAAATACCAATGAATAACGTTAGTATCTATATAACAAAACTATTGTCCTATGAAGTTTATTTAACTTCAAGACACGTTTTTTTAATAAAGATTAAATGTTTTATAGCTATTTATGCAGGATATTATTATATTATCAAAAAAGCAGCAAAACAACTAAAAAATCTGAACGATGTAACAATAAGAGAAGCCGACAAGACAGCAGCATATGTAATGATTACTACCCAAGAATACATGAATAAAATCTGTGACATCCTCAGTGATAACACTACATTTCAACGAATCATGAGGAACCCTGTGGAAGACCTTAAACGCAAAGTGAACAAAACCATTACTAGGTAACGGATAACCCACTACGCCCAATAATCAGCCAAATACCAACTCCAACCTATCACCTGGCAAAAAGGCTTAACGAACTCCTAAGTCCATACACTCCAAGCAATTACAATCTACAGTTTACAATCATCAGCAGATTTCCTAGAATTAATCAAAACCACACAGCCCGATGAAATTATTGCTTCCCTGGATGCCGAATCCCTATTTACCAACGTTCCAGTCGACACAATCATAGAAATGATACTGGACAGAGCATACAGAGACGAGAGCACCCCCAAATTAGACATACCTGAGCCACCCTTGAAGAGTCTTCTCGAGGCATGTACAAAGGAAGCTCCTTTCATCAGTCCTCAAGGTAACATGTGTCTACAAATAGACGGAGTAGCAATGGGCTCCCACTTAGGAGTGTTATTCGCTAATTTTTGCATGGGAACTATCGAAGATAGAGTCTTCAGTAGAAGGTACTCACCTAATTGTACTTGCGGGGGTTGAGCTTTGGCTCTTTGGTCCCGCCTCTCAACTGTCAATCAACTGGTGTACAGATTCCTGAGCCTACTGGGCTCTATCATATCTACATTTGAAACTGTGTATGGAGTCAGCCTCCACCATATCACTTCCTAGTGCATTCCATTTATTAACTACTCTGACACTGAAAAAATTCTTTCTAACGTCTCTGTGGCTCATCTGGGTACTAAGTTTCCACCTGTGTCCACCTGTGTCTAAAGGTTCGTGTTCCACCCGTGCTGAAGATTTTGTCTTTGCCCACCCTGTCAATTCCCCTGATAATTTTGTAGGTGGTTATCATGTCTCCCCTTACTCTTCTGTTTTCCAGGGATGTGAGGTTCAGCTCCTTTAGCCTTTCCTCGTAGCTCATTCCTCTCAGTTCCGGGACGAGCCTGGTGGCATACCGCTGAATCTTTTCTAACTTTGTCTTGTGTTTAACTAGGTATGGACTCCAGGCTGGAGCTACATACTCCAGGATTGGTCTTACATAAGTGGTATACAGGGTTCTGAAAGATTCCTTACACAAATTCTAAAGGCAG
>WNGS01043860.1:0-10535 GCA_020271785.1 Procambarus virginalis
TGATTAAAAAGATAGAGGGCTCATGGTATTGGGGGTGCTATATTAAGCGAATTAGGGCATGGCTATACCAAAGGAACAGTTAGTATAAATGGAGTCAAGTCAGAGTGGGAAAATGTTGTAAGTGGAGTGCTCAAGGCTCTGTCCTGGACCTCTGTTTTTATAATATATATAAATGATTTAGATTCAGGTTTGAGTAGCAACATTTGCAAATTTGCCGATAATACAAAAATCGGTAGGGAAATTAATACGGAAGAAGACTCACTATCACTTCAAGTTGATCTAAATAGGGTTTTGAAATGGTCAAAGGATTGGCAGATGCAGTTTAATGCTGATAAATGTAAAGTTCTGCGGCTAGGTAATGATGATAGAGTTACAAGATACGAGCTAGATGGTGTTGAGATTGCGAAGTCGGATTGCGAAAGGGATCTGGGAGTTATGATTAGTAAGAATTTAAAACAAATGATCAATGTATGAATGTTCGTAATAAGGCAAATAGGACACTGGGATTTATTAATCGAAGCGTTAGTAACAAAACACCTGGTGTTGTTCTTCAGCTATATCTAGCTCTGGTTAGGCCCTATTTAGATTATGCAGTTCAGTTTTGGTCGCCGTACTATAGAATGGATATAAATTCACTTGAACATGTCCAGCGTAGGATGACTAAGTTAATTCCCCAAATTAGAAATCTTTCATATGAAGAAAGATTAACAAAGCTTAACTTGCATTCACTGGAAAGGTGAAGAGTTAGGGATGACATGATAGAGGTTTACAAGTGGATGAATGGACATAACAAAGGGGATATTAATAGAGTATTAAAGTAATTACCTAAGTGTAATTACCTAAGTGTAGTTACAGGATGAGAGCTACGCTCGTGGTGTTCCGTCTTCCCAGCACTCTTTGTCATATAACGCTTTGAAACTACTGACGGTCTTGGCCTCCACCACCTTCTCCCCTAACTCGTTCCAACCGTCTACCACTCTGTTCGCGAAAGTGAATTTTCTTATATTTCTTCGGCATCTGTGTTTAGCTAGTTTATATCTATGACCTCTTGTTCTTAAAGTTCCAGGTCTCAGGAAATCTTCCCTATCGATTTTATCAATTCCTGTTACTATTTTGTATGTAGTGATCATATCACCTCTTTTTCTTCTGTCTTCTAGTTTTGGCATATTTAATGCCTCTAACCTCTCCTCGTAGCTCTTGCCCTTCTGTTCTGGGAGCCACTTAGTAGCATGTCTTTGCACCTTTTCCAGTTTGATGATATGCTTCTTAAGATATGGGTACCACACAACCGCTGCATATTCTAGCTTTGGCCTAACAAAAGTCGTGAACAATTTTTTTAGTATATCGCCATCCATGTATTTAAAACCAATTCTAAAGTTAGAAAGCGTGGCATAGGCCCCTCGCACAATATTTTTTATGTGGTCCTCAGGTGATAGTTTTCTATCTAGAACCACCCCTAGATCTCTTTCTTTATCAGAATTCTTTAAAGATTTCTCACATAATATATAGGTTGTGTGGGGTCTGTGTTCTCCTATTCCACATTCCATAACATGGCATTTATTAACATTAAATTCCACTTGGCAAATGGAATTTAATGTTAATAAATGCCATGTTATGGAATGTGGAATAGGAGAACACAGACCCCACACAACCTATAAGTATCAACACAAGACAGAACACGAAACAATGGGTATAAATTGGATAAGTTTAGATTTAGGAAAGACTTGGGTAAATACTGGTTCAGTAACAGGGTTGTTGATTTGTGGAACCAATTACCGCGTAACGTGGTGGAGGTGGGGTCCCTCGATTGTTTCAAGCGTGGGTTGGAAATGTATATGAGTGGGATTAGGTGGTTATAAATAGGAGCTGCCTTGTATGGGCCAATAGGCCTTCTGCAGTTGCCTTTGTTCTTTTGATCTTATGTTCTTACTATAAAAGAAAAAAAGAAGAATATTCGATAAAATATTAATTAAGAATATGTTGGAAGGATAATCAGCAAAAAGACTCTTGAAATATATAGAAAAATAAAACACTAAATAAGGGGGTTAGAAATATGGTTGAACGGCCAACATTGAGAGACGTGATGACAGTACAACTGGACAGATTATGCATGGTTGAAGATTTTACAATAGTGCCTCTCACCTCACAAGACAAGTTCCTAGTGGAAGCAAAGCATTGGAAACTAACTTATTGGATGGAGCAATCTCAGTAAGATAGCTTCAGGGAGCCACCAGGGGTTTCAGGGAGCTGCCAGGGGGCTTCAGGGAGCCACCAGAGGGCTTCAGGGAGCCACCGGGGGGGGCCTTCAGGGAGCCACGGGGGGGGGGGCCTTCAGGGAGCCACCGGGGGGGGGGCTTCAGGGAGCCAACGGGGGGGGCTTCAGGGAGCCACCAAGGGCTTCAGAGAGCCACCAGGGGCTTTAGGGAGCCTCCAGGGGCTTCAGGGAGCCTCCAGGGGCTTCAGGGAGCCTCCAGGGGCTTCAGGGAGCCACCAGGGCTTGGAGCCACCAGGGGCTTCAGGGAGCCACCAGGGCTTCAGGGAGCCACCAGGGGCTTCAGGGAGCCACCAGGGGCTTCAGGGAGCCACCAGGGGCTTCAGGGAGCCACCAGGGGGCTTCAGGGAGCCACCAGGGGCTTCAGGGAGCCACCAGGGGCTTCAGGGAGCCACCAGGGGCTTCAGGGAGCCACCAGGGGCTTCAGGGAGCCACCAGGGGCTTCAGGGAGCCACCAGGGGCTTCAGGGAGCCACCAGGGGCTTCAGGGAGCCACCAGGGGCTTCAGGGAGCCACCAGGGGCTTCAGGGAGCCACCAGGGGCTTCAGGGAGCCACCAGGGGCTTCAGGGAGCCACCAGGGGCTTCAGGGAGCCACCAGGGGCTTCAGGGAGCCACCAGGGGCTTCAGGGAGCCACCAGGGGCTTCAGGGAGCCACCAGGGGCTTCAGGGAGCCACCAGGGGCTTCAGGGAGCCACCAGGGCTTCAGGGAGCCACCAGGGGCTTCAGGGAGCCACCAGGGGCTTCAGGGAGCCACCAGGGGCTTCAGGGAGCCACCAGGGGCTTCAGGGAGCCACCAGGGGCTTCAGGGAGCCACCAGGGGCTTCAGGGAGCCACCAGGGGCTTCAGGGAGCCACCAGGGGCTTCAGGGAGCCACCAGGGGCTTCAGGGAGCCACCAGGGGCTTCAGGGAGCCACCAGGGGCTTCAGGGAGCCACCAGGGGCTTCAGGGAGCCACCAGGGGCTTCCCCAGAAAATGAATTCCGAGAGTTAGGCTTCAAATGAGCTGATGCAGGATAACAGTTCTTAACTCATAGTTTCATTAGGGAGAGACAGGACAGTTGTAGACAAATAAAATAAATTAAATGAGAAGATAGTGGATGCCATAACTATCCAGAAGCTCAAAAAATACATACTTTATTTGTCATGTGACAAAGATTACAGTATAGGGAAGGGACACTATGAGCACAACTTTCATCCTGTAACTTTGGTAATTATACTTAGGCAATTACAGTCATTCAATATAAGTATTTACTAAAGACAAATTGGGTATTTTTGCTACAATACTATTAAACATTTTGAATAATTCATCTCATCACTTGAATATACTCATAAGAACCATACTGTACTCTACATTTCTTTACCTTCATTTTTAATGGGCAGAGGTGCCGGCAGAGGCTCTGGTACTTCCGTTGTCACAACGTCTTGTTCTAGTTTCTTTTCTTCCTCTCTTTCTGCTGGTAATGTCGCCTCCTCTTGGACCTTTGATAAGTCACTCAACTGTAAAATAACAAATTGATTTTCATTTAGAATCCAAGGACTCTGTATGTTGGCATTCAGTTTTCTAATGGTACTTGTGTGATTTTTAAGTCAGACATGAAAGTTACAGCTATGCAAAATGTAGAAGCACTTTCTTAGGCAATACTGAGCTGGTCATCAGACAGAGGCAAGGACCCAGCATTGAATGTAATGAAACGCCTCTATCTGGTAGAGCCACGGTGGCTCCATGAATGTCTCGGCAAAACAGCCGCAAGGAGCCACCAAAAAGTCTCCCCCCCCCCCAGAAATGTTAACAGATGTCTCCAATCATCCCAGCTACCCCCCACCCTCTATCCCCCTCACTACCCCCCTCATACCTCACTGCCTCTCCCTCATCATACTCAGCACACTCCCCACCTCATACTCCATCCTCTATCCCCCTAATACCCTCATCCTCTTCCTCCCGTATCCCACCCTCTCTTTCCCCTCAATCTCTCATCCCTCTCTTCCCCCCCCACCCTCTTGCCCTCATTCCTTTAAAACCCCTCTGAGCCCCCCCCTGCCACCCCGACCCCCTCACCCTCTCCTACAGTACAGTTACTAACCTGCATATTCATTTCAGCATGGTCCTCATATTCCCGTAATCCTGTAGAATGTACATTTAAGACTTGTTCAGCTCTGCCATTTAATTTGTCATTACTTGAAAAATTTCCATTCACATTGGAGGTATCAATGTTTTGCAGCTGGCCTTCATCGGTGGGTTGAGCACTCACTGACAATGCCAGTAGCACGGCCACCAAACCAACTCTTGTCACCTCCATTGTCCCTGAAGAATATAGTTTGTGTTAATAAGTATCTGTAAAGACTAGAAAATAAAATGATTGATATATTATACTCTCTCTAAGCTGATACTCCTTATGTCATACAATGGGTTGGTTTATCCTGACATCAACCATTTAAAAACAAAATAATATGGTAAATAAGGGATTATGTTCAACCTCGTAAATGTTGCCGACCACAGATCAAACAAGTTTTGGGCAAAAAAATTAACTATACCTCGGACACTAATGAACAATACTTCAGACACTATTTTGATGGTGTCAACCACACCATCAGAATTTTGATATAGTACTTTAGTGAAATTAAAAGTCACTGCAATATTGACACACTCTTGGACTAATGAGTATTAGCTGCCCAGTTCTGCATGATTCTGGTTAGGCAAAAACCATTTTATATTTGACACTCAAACAATGAGAATGGCCTGAGCTACAGTACTTCACTAATTACACTGCATGTTACTAAAAATGGTACGTAATGTAAGGCTAATTACGAGGAGAAGCCAGTATGACTATATATCACTTGCGAGGGCAATGAGGACATGAAGCTGGGATAGGACAGAGGCAAGGAATCCCATAGCCATAAAAGCACATTGAATTTGCAATAAAAGTAAGAAAAAATCACCTAAATTAGCATTTTCAATTTGTTACAGAGATAGGCTGTAACTAATTTAGTTTAACATTGGTTTTCTTTTCTTTAATAGAAAATTACAGAATAAAAACCAATTTTAAAATTATTACGAAAAGTTTTATGAATGAATACATTTACGCCACTCACGCCAGTTCTCGAAACATTCTTCACATAAATTATCACAGATTGAATCAAAAGAGATGAATCTTGGGCATATTATGTAAAAAAGCAAGAGCTAACATACAGTACCATACCAATTTTATCAGGAAAACAATAAAATGCTATACAGAAATAGGTAAATACCACAACTAGACCTAGTAGGGTTGTTCTATTTCCGTTATTCCGTCAAGATCTAGTAGACCCTGTTTCTGTCGGTCTTCTGACATATAAAGATTATTGGTTTACCAAGTTATCAAGATGTTTTCAATAATATTCTTGGGCGTTCGCCGATTCCAACACGGGCGACCATTGCTGAAACGCAACACATAGATTGACCCAATTGATAATCTGGTCAGATTCTAACAAGGGTTCGACCAGTTTCATGTTGAAGTAATATTAGTGAAGGCTCGTTACACACCACTGGGCTCATGAAAGCCACAAAACTATTGGGGATTTCATCAAATGTACCAAATATGTCTGAAAACAAATATAAATATACCAAAATTATCAATTTGTATACAATGAAAACATGATCCTGACAGGATAGTTTTGCACACTTTATATTTTAACGTCACTAATTCAGCCAACGGTTGAAATACAAGTAAGTGTTCATTACATTAGTGTACGGTCTCAAGACACACACACACACACACACGTGGACAAGACGAGGCAAAGAGATGGATTAAGGTAGAGAAAGTGATCCAGCACAGGAAGCAAGCCTCTGGTTAGTGGTCAACCCGCACTCTCCTCCTCTTCTCTAACTCTCTACTTCAAGACGCTTCACCTATCTCACACACACACCTTACACACCTACCAACACACACGTGCACTATCTTCAATCTTAAGCTTAAATTGACGTCAAGAAATTTCTCACCTCTTTCATCACACATGAAAAGTCTTTGTAAACAACTTTGGCCAAACAATAGTCACGGCGGCCATCATGGAGGCGGGTGGCGTGACTACTGGCGCCACCATCTCCCCCATTGACCGAAAATACTGACCTCCTTCAGCATGCAACCCACAACAGTTACTTAACCCCCGGGTGTCTATTTATTGCTAGGTGAACACAGGCATTAGGTGAAAATGTTGCCCAAACGCCTCCTGTTCTACCGTGGGGGAGGGAATGGATCCCAGAACATGTGGTTGTGAACTGACTGCGTTATCTACTTATCTATTTTGCCACGTGACTGTAAATCAGAATGTATTTACTTGAGAGCTGCCATCTCTACACTGACCTCAACGGGGACAGGAACCCAGCGGTTTGTTACATAGACGTTTCCCCGTACTGAAGAACGTGGAGGATATTGGTTCAGACAACTTCTTCAAAGGTCAGATCATTTCAGGTCAATTATACCCGATAATTTTTTCCAGTTGATTTTTGAACAAGAATGTATATCATACATCCGTATATGAGGCCTAGGCCCAAGTATGCCATCCTAGGCCTAACAGGCAATAATAGTCCAAATTTAGTACATATTTGTCCTATACTAGACCTGACAACGTTAGGTTTAATTTGGTTGTTACCTAATTCTTTCTCGGACCTGAGCAAAATTAGTAGTAGAAAAGTGGATTTTTTTTTTGGTACAACAGTCTATGTTTGTACGGTCCATCCATAGTAACTATTGGTACTTTCCCAATTAGATGGTAGATTGGAATACTCACTCATATTACACAGTAATTTCAGTAGAACGTCGGTTTCAACTCTTTTTGACCATGTCATAGCTCAGTCGATTAAGGCAGCGTCTGGGATGCTCTCGGACGCAGGTTCGAATCCTCGTCACGGCCCTTGTGGATTTGTTCGCTCACACATATTGTTTACTTACATGGAAAACTCACATATTTTCACATGGAATACTCACACATAAAGTTTACTAACATGAAATACTGACATATATTCATGAATATCTCTCATGAATGACATATAATGCTCACAGTTGGCCAGCATGTAGCACACACGAAGTATTACAGCAGCTTGTAATAGAAGCAATATTACTATACGGAAGGCTCGGTGTTGAGCAACTGTATGGGGTTATCAGCCAGTACCTTATGGCCTCTTGTATCCCTTATCTCTCGTCTTCACACTAAAAGTTTTAGTCTTTAGTGTTTTTCCTGCCCGAAAAGCTTTGCGTAATAGTGGCTTTAGGCATTGTATGTACTAGCTCTATCTATAAATTCATCAATATTTGTATCACCCCTTGTATGTATGTACTTTACCTGAATAAACATTTGAATTTTTTGAAAAAAAAAATGCACCACGATTTTTACGTCATCGACCCCAACGTAAATATTGCTGTGGGTTCGAAACATGAGTAACACCGCAATATTGACCAGTCAACGTGATGATAATCGGCCTTAGTAGGCTACGTAGGAGGGTTGGCTATGTTTAAATGCTTTATTTTATGTATTGCCGTAACCCGTCCTCAGACCAACGTCCATTCCATCCAGCGGTCGACCCCAAAGACGCATTCATAAATTTTTAACGTTCTGTTTATTCAAAACAGAACTTTTCTCATATACTTGGCCCTCTCCTCTTTCTCATCTTCATTAATGACCTTCCAAATGCCTCCCAACACCTCAAACCTATTCTATTTGCTGACGACACGACCTTCATTTACTCCAGTCCTGACCCCCTTGCTCTAAATGCCACAGTAAATACTGAGCTAAATAAAGTCCATCTTTGGCTAACTGCCAACAAACTCACCCGTAACATTGACAAAACTTTCTATATTCTGTTTGGCAATAAATCCTCTAATCAAATAAATCTCAAAATAAACAATACCCAAATTTGGAACAAATTAGATGGAAAATTCCTTGGAGTTCTCATTGATCACAAGCTGAATTTCCAGGGACACATTGTAAATATATCAAAAAAAGTTTCAAAAACTGTTGGCATTCTTTCTAAGATCAGATATTATGTACATCGCCCTGCCCTGGTTACTCTCTATTACTCTCTCATCTATCCATACCTCAACTATGGTATTTGTGCTTGGGGTTCTACTACCCAAAATTATTTACGTCCTCTAATTACTCAACACAAAGCTGCTATTAGGACAATATCCAACTCTGGCCCCAGACATCCCTCGGTACCCCTACTCAAATCTCTGAATATGTTAGATATTAAGTCACTGCACATTCTCTCTTGTGTATTATACATATATAAAACGCTGAACTGTAATGCCAATCCTGACCTTAAAAGCTTCATTGAAGGTTGTAACAGAACCCATGAGCACCACACCAGAAATAAATACAGTTTTGATATTCCAAGAGTACGACTTAATCAAACTAGAAATGCTCTACAAATCAAGGGACCCAGAATGTGGAATGACCTTCCCAATCATGTTAAAGACTGTACCTCTCTCAACCAGTTTAAGATTAAAACTAAACACTACCTAATAAATTCCCTGTAACCTACCTTACCCCTCTAGTTCAACCCATGTCTGTTATTTTTTTAAACAACGATGTTTGTCGACCTATTGTATTTGTGCTGCTTTTTCAGTCATGTTCCTCCTTTTTTTATCTTTATTTGTTCTCAACTCATTTTATTCTTTATGCTCAATTAGTATTAAGTTATATACATTAATGTTTTTCCTGCCCGAAACGCATTGCGTAATAGTGGCTTTAGGCATTGTATGTACTAGCTCTATCTATAAATCGATCCATTAATGTAACATCACTTGTATGTATGTACCTTACCTGAATAAACATATTTATTATTTTTATTTATATAAATGAATATTATTTTATATACCATATTGTACATATTTAGGCACTGGTTAGATTAGGTTATGTGTTTAGGTTCTGTTGGCGATTATTTGTATTTGTAGTACGCGGGTGAAGCATTTATAGGGATGTGGTTCGAACAAAACTCGTCAGTGAAGCACTTGTTCCGGAAGTATTCAAACAAAATCAGTTGTGAGTCGTGTGTAAACTGTATTTCATTCATAAACAGGGGTTTGGCGGGTGGATGGAATCACTTTTGGATCTTTGTTTGGAGGACGGGCTGTTGTTTGGAGGACGGGCTGAAGCATTTACAGCGTTGTGGTTCGAACAAAAGTCGTCAGCGAAGCACTTGTTCCGGAAGTGTTCGAACGTCATCAGTTGTGAGTCGTGTGTAAACCGTTTTTCATTCATAAACAACTGGGGATTTGGCGGGTGCATGGAATGGACTTTGGGTCTAACAACTTTGTTTAGAGAAAGGGCTGTCTGTCTCCACACATTTTTCACTTGATCATTTCCCATTCCCTGGCAATGTGACGAGGATGGCAAACTTTGTCAATAAGACAAGACCTTCAAAAGAGGACAGAGAAAAGCTGAAAATGAACCCGATTGAAGCGAAACGTCTAAATGCGGATAGAAATGAAGAAGACAGAAATTCGTTTTTCTACAAAGTGTCAGGGACTGGAAAGCTTGTGAAATGGTACTAAAGACAAAGCAACAAAATCATTAAAGGAAGGGGGTAAAAGAACAAGGGGGGGAACATGTTCCTGAAAATAGTATATACCAACATAGATGGTGTGAGATAAAAAATTTGGAGTTGAAGGAAATAATTCAGCTCAAAGTCCCAGATATTGTCGCATTAACAGAGACGAAACTTGAAGAAAATATTTCAAATGAGGTCATATTCCCAAGGGGCTACTCAGTTTGGAGATGTGACAGGAAAAATAGGAATGGGGGGAGGAGTAGCTGTGCTGATGAAGCACACCTGAAGGTAAGAGAGTAATAATTGAAACCCTCGAGATATGACATAATGGCATTGCAGGTCTGGATTCAAGATGATAAGCTGATAATTTAAATGCCTACAGTCCACCAGCAAGCAACACATGGACAAAGGAAGAACTGGATGACAAATGAGAGGGCCTCATAATGGTCATGAGAGAGATTAAGGTAAGAGCTGACAAAGTCCCAATTGTTGGAACTGGGGGACTTCAACTTTAAGGCAATAGACTGAGGCCTACGAGGCAAGAACAGAGGACATTGGACAGGCAGATTTGTAAACCTATCTTGGGAACATCATGTATCACACGTCAAGCAGGCCATGAGAATGAGGGAGGGGATGTTCCATCATACTGGATCTAGTATTAACCAGGTAAGAAGAAGAGGTATTTGACACCTAGTACCTTCCTCCCTTGGGAAAGAGTGATCACGTCCTCTTGGACATTAAA
>WNGS01043876.1:0-11555 GCA_020271785.1 Procambarus virginalis
CTTGCGGGGGTTGAGCTTTAGCTCTTTGGTCCCGCCTCTCAACCGTCGTTCACCAGGTGTACAGGTTCCTGAGCCTGTTTGGGCTCTATCTATCTACACATAAACGTGTAGGGAGTCAGCCTCCGCCACATTGCTTCCTAATGCCTGGTGTACGCTTGTGCATGTGTAGCTGTGTGTGTGTGTGCATTGTGTATACATGTCATCATCTTGTTTGTGTATATGTATATGCAATAATGTGTATGTGTACTTTTATTTATTTTTTTTTTCTTTTCTCTGTGGCGGGGTGCTAGGGGAGCAGCTTGCTCTATTGCCTCTCGCATGGTCCCGCTGTTGTGGGCGCTTTGCGTCGTCTTCCGGCCTCTGGTGGCATCGTGACGGCTTCTCCTCCCCCTTGTGGGGGTTCAGAGCTGGCGGGGTGGGCTTCTTCCCCTGCGTTTCGTCGTGTCATCTTCGTGGGTACGTTGGACGTGGTCGGTCCGCCCATCCTTCTGGGGTCCGGCTTCTGTGGGGGCCGGTGCCTGGATGGTGGCCCTGGACCTCCAGGTCACCTCTTGGCGCGTTCCTCCCCGGTTTTTTCTGGGTCTGGCACGGTTGGTGGTGGGGCTTTCGGCTGGCTGCTTTTGTTGCCTGCCTGCCCTATTTTGTGCTGAGCACTTTGAATTTTTTTTTTTTGCATCTTTCCCGGATCTTGGTTCCCTGTCTGTGTCTGAGATTCGGTGTATGGCCTACCTCGACGTCTGGCTGGTGTGGGCTCCCAGTCAGTCCGCTGTCTGCTCGCCAGGGTGTGGTTCCTTCCAGATCGCCGGGTTTGGTGTCCTGGTGATCGGGAGGTTTTTCCATATGTTTCCATCCCGGGTTCGGGCCTGGCCTTGTTTAGGGCTATTGGGCCACTCATTCTTTCCCTCCAGAAGTGTTCCTGCGCTGTGGTCCCGCCTTCGGCGGTGCATGAGGACGTCCCGGGTTGCTCACGGTTGCTTGAGCGGTTGTGCGGGAGTCTGAACTTCGCCGTGCTAGTCTACCCGCCGGGTCGGGTTTGGCTGCGGCGTCTGTTTTTGGTTCCTTCGGGGATTTCCTTTCCGCCCTCTCGCGATCGTTGGGTTCTCCCTCCGGGGTCTTTTGTCGGTTGCTGCTGCTCACCGGCTTCCTCTTCGGGTTTTTTCAGGGTTCGGTGCCTTGGCACCTTCCCGCCCCGCTCGTTGTGTTCACGGACGCGTCGTCTCTTGGCTGGGGCTTTGTGACCAGTGCTCCCAGGCAGGCCAGGGACGGTGGGGTTCGTCCTTCCATCGGGCTCACACAGCACGTTTCGGGAGTTCGCAGCTGTCTGGTTCGCGCTTCGGAGGATTCGGGTCGCTCGGGATCGCCCTTTACCTCCGTTTGGACTGTACTCCATGGTTCATTGCCTGAACCGCGGGGGTTCTCTTCAGTCCCTTAGCTCTTGGGTTGGTCCTGCGAGTGGTTCGTCTGCTGGATTCCCGGGTTTGGCTCTCCGTGCGGTTCACGTCCGGGGAGTGTCCAACGTTCTGGCGGACGGTCTGTCTCGCTCCCTGTCCACGGGGTGGACGGTCGACGACGACTCGTTCGTTGGATCTGCCAGACGTCGGGTCTCCCAGATGTGGACCTCTTCGCGTCGGCTTGGTCTCGGCGTCTCCCGATGTGTGACGCCTTCCCCGACTGCGCAGCGTTCGCGGTGGATGCCTTTCGGCGGGACTGGTCTAGGTGGGGGTTCCCTGTACCTCTTTCTCCCGTCCAGCTGTTGCTTTGGGTTCTGGTTCGTTTGGAGACATTCCCGGGAGAGTACTCCTTGTGGCCCATTGGTGGCCGGCCCGGCTTTGGTTTCCGGTGCTGTTGACTCGGTGCCCGAACCCGGGACGTTTCCTGCGGCTCCGCCTCTTTCAGCAGGTCGGTCCGATCTGGTACGGGGCTGGTTCGACCTTCTCCTCTGCTCTTCGTGTCTGGTCTTTTTGACGCGGGTGTATCGCCAATTCTATGGTGATCAGGTGGCTTCGTTGATGGTGTCCCACCTGAGAGCTTCGATTCGGCGACAGTATGGATTTTCCTGGCGTTCTTTTCGCCATTTTCTGGCTCTTTGTAGGTTGTCTTTTCTTTCGGATCAGGTTGTTTTGTCCTTTCTTTCTTGCCTTGTTCAGGACGGTCGATTGATGCCTGATACTGTCGCCTCGTCTCGTGCGGCGCTGGCGGAGCCGCTCAAGCTAGCTTTCGGGGTGGACGTTACATCCGCCCCGTTTCGTAAGCTTTCCTGTGCTATGTTTCACCTCCGGCCTGCTCATGCGCCTTCTGAGCCGTCCTGGTCCTTGGACCGGGTACTCTTCTATCTTTCCTCTCCTCGGTTTGTGGTGGTCCCTTCGGTTCCTTATTATTTTTCCAAGGCTTTGTTTTTGTTGGCATTGGCCTCTGGGGGCCGGGTAGGGGAGCTTCATGCCCTCCTCCGGCGCAGGGGTTTCTGCTCTTTTGGTCCTGGGGGTAGGTTTGTCCGTTTGAAGCCTTCGCCTTCTTTTCTAGCGAAGAACGAGACGGCTGCTTTCTGGAGGGGTCCATGGGTCATTGATGCTTGGTTGGTTCGGCCGGGGGTGCATCATGTGTTGTGTCCAGTTGCGGCACTTCGCCGTTGCTTGCGCGCTTCGGCCGGTGTGGCTGGGGATGTGCTTTGGGTTGATCCAGTTTCCCTCGTTCCCTGTTCCAGGGCTCGGGTCTCCCAGGTTGTCCGCAGGGTTATTAAATCTAGCCAGCCTGCGGTCTATCCTTATGCACATGACGTTAGGAAGTTTGCGGCTTTGGCTGCTGTGTTTGGTAATATGTCTTGTGCACATATTCGGGCGCGTGGTTTTTGGAATCGAACAGGGTCCTGGCCGCCCGTTATTTGGTGAGTGTCCCTGCTCCTCGGCGTTCTTGTGTTGCTTTGGGTCGCAGGTTGCAGCCAGTTGTCTCGACTTCGCGTTGAGGAGTTTGTGGCCGCCGCCTCCCGGGTAAGTCCCCTTTTTTCCTTCTCTTTGGGTAATTAGCTCCAGGGAGCCGTAGGGGCTCCCCACAGAAAACCAGCGTTGAATGTAATGAAACGGCATTTTCTGGGTGAGCCCCGGAGGCTCCCTGGCTACCCTACCTCCCGTCCGGTCAGCGGATTTTTCGCGTTGGTTGAAGCCTAGTTTCCGAACTGACGGCAGCTGGCGCGGTAAGGTCCGGGGCCCCCCCCTCCCCCTCCCGGGGAGGGGAGGGCTGCGCGGACAACCGGCGTGGCAGTAAAGTGATTGTTTGATTGTTTTCCTTGTGATTGTAGGGAGTTTTTCTACCTCTCTGTTCGGTTTGTTGTAGTTTTCTACCATATGGGGTTTGTTTTGTTACGCCTACCTTTCTGGGTGCCTAACCCCGGTCGATGGCAGATAAGGAAAACCCCCAACCATATGGAGTTTTCCAGGGCCATTGCTCCCTGAAACCTCTCTGAAGGGGCCAGGTTCTGGCGCTGGTCCCTGGTAGGTCTGAACTCCATAGCTAGTGTCCCGGTCTAACATAACATACATTAGCCCGATAAGCTCCAGGGAGCCTCCGGGGCTCACCCAGAAAATGGCGTTTCATTACATTCAACGCTGGTTTTTTGTCAAGGCAGGAATTAGAGGAATAAAATCGTCACCATATTCACGATAGTTTAATTCATTACTTTCTGAATTAAAAATGAATAATTTAGTTTCTCGCTTACATATCTGCCCAATAATATTAGCTACTAGTCTTCTTTGCTGTCTAATATTCCAGTACTGTTAATGGATTCTTAAGCTTTAAGTACATCAGTGTTTCCAGGTGATATGTGTTGTTTCTATTGCATACCCTTATCCAACTTGTCTTATTACCATATGATATTACTGTATTACAATCTTAAGAGATTACTGAATTTTTTATTTGATTAATTATGTTTCCTTTTTTATTAATTATTTTGAATCTGAATATTTATTTATTCATAATCTTGATCTAATTGTCTAATTCTCCATTTGTTCTCTATTTTTTTTTGCCTGTGTATTGCCTGTTTATATTTCATATCCTTGCCCATGTTGTATTATTACCATATAATTTTCATGTATTACAATATTAATCTAATTCTTAACTTAGCTAAATATTTGTATTCCATTTGATTAATTATTTGAATCTCAATTCGTTTACTCTAGAAATCTTAATTTGATTAATTATCTAATTTCCCACTCTTCTGTTCTTCATTATTTTTACTTTTATATCTGGGAAATTTTATTACTTATATACAATATCTGCTAAATTTTATTACTTACATATCTGCTGAATAATATTTACAATCACTTCTCTACTCTTGCATTTTTTCTTTTCAAATACAGTGCATCATCACTCTAACAGACCCCGCTCTAACGAATTCCCGGATGGTCCAAATGAATTGCATTTGGCACTAAATGTTCAGTGGAACATACAAAAAATCATTTGTGTTGTTCCAATGATGGTGATGATCTAGTCCGGCATGGCAGGGCTGTGAGAGCTGTGTATTGTACACATTCTCCACATCGTTCACTTCAATATGCATATCACTAGTAGCAGATACCTGTGTTAGGTCTTTTTCTAGATTTGGGTTATCAAAATCATTGGCATGCTCATCTTCAAGCAATATGCCTTGTATTCCAACATCAGATGATGTTTTCTTAAAAACATGGCCGACTAGGGCTGGGAGCTCGATATAGATGAATACAGCATGGTTGCTACCTTGAATATGAGCCTGCCCATGACCGTGTCTTTGGTGGTGACCTTCTTTTGTGTCTCGACACCTTACAAGTAGAACTTATTGCGGAAGGAGGAAAGAATCAAGGCAATTACAGAAGCACCATACTGTCCCCCGAGCTCAAAGCGGCAGCTAAGAGCCTTCGTGAGAACAAGGAGATAGTTGTCAGGAGAGGCGACACGTCGCCAATATACGTCATTCTTAAGAAAGACGAATATCTGGCGAAAATGAACCTCATACTCTCTGACCAAACTAAATTCCAAAGGGTAACGAAGGACACTACAGCTGAATTGAAAGCAAAGGTCAACAAATTGATTGAAACTGTGAATGCCAAGAAATCCGGACTCTACCTGCCAAAGATTATTGGGGAATATAAACCTGGATATGCATATGGAAATGTCAAGACACATAAGCCTGGAAACCCACTTCGGCCAATCATCAGCCAGATACCCACACCCACGTACAGACTGGCGAAACGACTCAACGGCTTACTGACTCCTTATGTCCCTTGCGCCTTCAGCCTGAAGTCTCCAAAGGAATTTGTTGACTTACTGCGGGGAACACGGGCCACAGGGATAAGAGCCTCGTTGGACGTAGAATCACTGTTTACCAACGTACCTGTGGATGAAACAAGAGGGACGATAGTGGACAGAGTGTATCGTGATCCAGCCTGTACTCCTCTTGACATACCAGAAAATATCCTGAGGAAGCTACTCCAAGCTTGTACTAAGGAGGCACCGTTCTTGAGCCCGGATGGGCACATGTATAAGCAAGTAGATGGGGTCGCCATGGGTTCTTCCCTAGGTGTCCTGTTTGCGAACGTCTACATGGGTACTATCGAGAAAAAAGTCTTAGTCGACTTGAACTTGAAACCGGCCATATACTGCAGGTATGTTGACGACATTTTTACACAGGTACCTGATGTCAGACATCTGCAGGAGCTGAAAGAGGCGTTTGAGCAGAATTCTGTGTTGCGTTTCACTTACGAGATGGAGAAGGATGGGAAGCTACCCTTTCTAGATGTAACAGTCATGGAAAGGAGCGGAGGTTTCCACACTGCAGTCTACACTAAGGAAACAAACATAGGAATGTGCCTAAATGCCAACAGTGACTGCCCAGACAGGTACAAGAGGAGTGTTGTTAACGCTTATGTCGACCGTGCTCTCAGCCACAGCTCAGAATGGAAGCAAGTCGACGAAGAACTCTGTAGGGTAAGGCAGGTCCTAGTCAACAACGGCTTCTCCAATGGTTTCATTGAAGACATCATAAGAAGGAAAGTGAAACGCCATGCAACCTCTGAAGAGACAACTAATACAACACCTATACCCCCTATTAGACTATTTTACAGGAACTTCTTCTCCACAGCTCATAAAACGGAGGAAAGGGTCCTGAAAGATATTGTTAATAGAAATGTTATCCCTACAGACAAAAATCAGAAGATACAACTAACGATTTACTATAAAACCAAAAAAACGGCCAGCCTACTCATGAGAAACTCTCCAGACACAGAGCAGAACGCTCTAAAAGAGACAAACGTCGTCTATGCCTTCAAATGCCCTCTTGGGGACTGTAAGCCTCAAAAAACTCAGTATATAGGCAAGACAACAACATCTCTTTCCAGGCGTTTAACGATGCATAAGCAACAGGGCTCCATTAAGGAACATATATTCTCTTCCCACAACCAAACCATCACCAGAGAAATCTTAACAAACAACACAGAAATCATTGATAGATACAGCGACAGCAGGCGGCTTGACATCTGCGAGGCACTACACATCAAGAAGTCAACACCAGCAATCAACAGCCAATTAACGCACAACTATATTCTACCCACTTCAAGACTCCGCTCCAATATAGAAACATCAAGAAATATGGGCAAATAGGCCTTCTGCAGTTCTATTTGTACCCAACTTCTGCAAATCTATACCCATTATTCTGTGTTCTGTGTTTTGTTGAAAGTTTGTTTTTCACCCCACTATTGTATTACATCACCTCACCCAAATGCAGGTATAAGAGCCAATGTTGTTTCAGGCATAAGTTGTGTGTTGATAAACTAAAGTCTTTGAAAATGTAATAAGTTTTACGAAACGCGCTCAAGTGTCGCGTCAGACTAGAAATAAAAATGAATTTTGGAGAATTGATTTTTCATTTACCGTCACCAGTAAAAAGAAACATAAGGAAAATCGAGAAAATTCGTGTTAGAATTATTAATCTTACTTTTTCGGTCATATTTAATAATATGTCTACAGGAAAGACTGCTACCAAAATATACCAATATATATATATATATATATATATATATATATATATATATATATATAATATATATATATATATATAACTGAAAACTCACACCCCAGAAGTGACTCGAACCCATACTCCCAGGAGCAACGCAACTGGTATGTACAGGGACGCCTTAAACCACTTGACCATCACGACCGGACATAAGGAAGTGATAGCCGAGGCTATATGAACCACTTCCCCGCC
Organism: Procambarus virginalis; assembly: GCA_020271785.1. Lineage (NCBI taxonomy): Eukaryota > Metazoa > Arthropoda > Malacostraca > Decapoda > Cambaridae > Procambarus > Procambarus virginalis. Next base: position 7,229 of record WNGS01043876.1, read on the forward strand.
GGCACTCGGATGGTAATCTTGGGCATAGCATTTTATCAAATCACCTCATTTTTTGGGGCAACACGTGAGGAACACAAATGCAAACAAGCCTGAATGGTCCCCAGGACTAGATACAACTGAAAACTCACACCCCAGAAGTGACTCGAACCCATACTCCCAGGAGCAACGCAACTGGTATGTACAGGGACGCCTTAAACCACTTGACCATCACGACCGGACATAAGGAAGTGATAGCCGAGGCTATATGAACCACTTCCCCGCCGGCACTCGGATGGTAATCTTGGGCATAGCATTTTATCAAATCACCTCATTTTTTGGGGCAACACGTGAGGAACACAAATGCAAACAAGCCTGAATGGTCCCCAGGACTAGATACAACTGAAAACTCACACCCCAGAAGTGACTCGAACCCATACTCCCAGGAGCAACGCAACTGGTATGTACAGGGACGCCTTAAACCACTTGACCATCACGACCGGACATAAGGAAGTGATAGCCGAGGCTATATGAACCACTTCCCCGCCGGCACTCGGATGGTAATCTTGGGCATAGCATTTTATCAAATCACCTCATTTTTTGGGGCAACACGTGAGGAACACAAATGCAAACAAGCCTGAATGGTCCCCAGGACTAGATACAACTGAAAACTCACACCCCAGAAGTGACTCGAACCCATACTCCCAGGAGCAACGCAACTGGTATGTACAGGGACGCCTTAAACCACTTGACCATCACGACCGGACATAAGGAAGTGATAGCCGAGGCTATATGAACCACTTCCCCGCCGGCACTCGGATGGTAATCTTGGGCATAGCATTTTATCAAATCACCTCATTTTTTGGGGCAACACGTGAGGAACACAAATGCAAACAAGCCTGAATGGTCCCCAGGACTAGATACAACTGAAAACTCACACCCCAGAAGTGACTCGAACCCATACTCCCAGGAGCAACGCAACTGGTATGTACAGGGACGCCTTAAACCACTTGACCATCACGACCGGACATAAGGAAGTGATAGCCGAGGCTATATGAACCACTTCCCCGCCGGCACTCGGATGGTAATCTTGGGCATAGCATTTTATCAAATCACCTCATTTTTTGGGGCAACACGTGAGGAACACAAATGCAAACAAGCCTGAATGGTCCCCAGGACTAGATACAACTGAAAACTCACACCCCAGAAGTGACTCGAACCCATACTCCCAGGAGCAACGCAACTGGTATGTACAGGGACGCCTTAAACCACTTGACCATCACGACCGGACATAAGGAAGTGATAGCCGAGGCTATATGAACCACTTCCCCGCCGGCACTCGGATGGTAATCTTGGGCATAGCATTTTATCAAATCACCTCATTTTTTGGGGCAACACGTGAGGAACACAAATGCAAACAAGCCTGAATGGTCCCCAGGACTAGATACAACTGAAAACTCACACCCCAGAAGTGACTCGAACCCATACTCCCAGGAGCAACGCAACTGGTATGTACAGGGACGCCTTAAACCACTTGACCATCACGACCGGACATAAGGAAGTGATAGCCGAGGCTATATGAACCACTTCCCCGCCGGCACTCGGATGGTAATCTTGGGCATAGCATTTTATCAAATCACCTCATTTTTTGGGGCAACACGTGAGGAACACAAATGCAAACAAGCCTGAATGGTCCCCAGGACTAGATACAACTGAAAACTCACACCCCAGAAGTGACTCGAACCCATACTCCCAGGAGCAACGCAACTGGTATGTACAGGGACGCCTTAAACCACTTGACCATCACGACCGGACATAAGGAAGTGATAGCCGAGGCTATATGAACCACTTCCCCGCCGGCACTCGGATGGTAATCTTGGGCATAGCATTTTATCAAATCACCTCATTTTTTGGGGCAACACGTGAGGAACACAAATGCAAACAAGCCTGAATGGTCCCCAGGACTAGATACAACTGAAAACTCACACCCCAGAAGTGACTCGAACCCATACTCCCAGGAGCAACGCAACTGGTATGTACAGGGACGCCTTAAACCACTTGACCATCACGACCGGACATAAGGAAGTGATAGCCGAGGCTATATGAACCACTTCCCCGCCGGCACTCGGATGGTAATCTTGGGCATAGCATTTTATCAAATCACCTCATTTTTTGGGGCAACACGTGAGGAACACAAATGCAAACAAGCCTGAATGGTCCCCAGGACTAGATACAACTGAAAACTCACACCCCAGAAGTGACTCGAACCCATACTCCCAGGAGCAACGCAACTGGTATGTACAGGGACGCCTTAAACCACTTGACCATCACGACCGGACATAAGGAAGTGATAGCCGAGGCTATATGAACCACTTCCCCGCCGGCACTCGGATGGTAATCTTGGGCATAGCATTTTATCAAATCACCTCATTTTTTGGGGCAACACGTGAGGAACACAAATGCAAACAAGCCTGAATGGTCCCCAGGACTAGATACAACTGAAAACTCACACCCCAGAAGTGACTCGAACCCATACTCCCAGGAGCAACGCAACTGGTATGTACAGGGACGCCTTAAACCACTTGACCATCACGACCGGACATAAGGAAGTGATAGCCGAGGCTATATGAACCACTTCCCCGCCGGCACTCGGATGGTAATCTTGGGCATAGCATTTTATCAAATCACCTCATTTTTTGGGGCAACACGTGAGGAACACAAATGCAAACAAGCCTGAATGGTCCCCAGGACTAGATACAACTGAAAACTCACACCCCAGAAGTGACTCGAACCCATACTCCCAGGAGCAACGCAACTGGTATGTACAGGGACGCCTTAAACCACTTGACCATCACGACCGGACATAAGGAAGTGATAGCCGAGGCTATATGAACCACTTCCCCGCCGGCACTCGGATGGTAATCTTGGGCATAGCATTTTATCAAATCACCTCATTTTTTGGGGCAACACGTGAGGAACACAAATGCAAACAAGCCTGAATGGTCCCCAGGACTAGATACAACTGAAAACTCACACCCCAGAAGTGACTCGAACCCATACTCCCAGGAGCAACGCAACTGGTATGTACAGGGACGCCTTAAACCACTTGACCATCACGACCGGACATAAGGAAGTGATAGCCGAGGCTATATGAACCACTTCCCCGCCGGCACTCGGATGGTAATCTTGGGCATAGCATTTTATCAAATCACCTCATTTTTTGGGGCAACACGTGAGGAACACAAATGCAAACAAGCCTGAATGGTCCCCAGGACTAGATACAACTGAAAACTCACACCCCAGAAGTGACTCGAACCCATACTCCCAGGAGCAACGCAACTGGTATGTACAGGGACGCCTTAAACCACTTGACCATCACGACCGGACATAAGGAAGTGATAGCCGAGGCTATATGAACCACTTCCCCGCCGGCACTCGGATGGTAATCTTGGGCATAGCATTTTATCAAATCACCTCATTTTTTGGGGCAACACGTGAGGAACACAAATGCAAACAAGCCTGAATGGTCCCCAGGACTAGATACAACTGAAAACTCACACCCCAGAAGTGACTCGAACCCATACTCCCAGGAGCAACGCAACTGGTATGTACAGGGACGCCTTAAACCACTTGACCATCACGACCGGACATAAGGAAGTGATAGCCGAGCTATATGAACCACTTCCCCGCCGGCACTCGGATGGTAATCTTGGGCATAGCATTTTATCAAATCACCTCATTTTTTGGGGCAACACGTGAGGAACACAAATGCAAACAAGCCTGAATGGTCCCCAGGACTAGATACAACTGAAAACTCACACCCCAGAAGTGACTCGAACCCATACTCCCAGGAGCAACGCAACTGGTATGTACAGGGACGCCTTAAACCACTTGACCATCACGACCGGACATAAGGAAGTGATAGCCGAGGCTATATGAACCACTTCCCCGCCGGCACTCGGATGGTAATCTTGGGCATAGCATTTTATCAAATCACCTCATTTTTTGGGGCAACACGTGAGGAACACAAATGCAAACAAGCCTGAATGGTCCCCAGGACTAGATACAACTGAAAACTCACACCCCAGAAGTGACTCGAACCCATACTCCCAGGAGCAACGCAACTGGTATGTACAGGGACGCCTTAAACCACTTGACCATCACGACCGGACATAAGGAAGTGATAGCCGAGGCTATATGAACCACTTCCCCGCCGGCACTCGGATGGTAATCTTGGGCATAGCATTTTATCAAATCACCTCATTTTTGGGGCAACACGTGAGGAACACAAATGCAAACAAGCCTGAATGGTCCCCAGGACTAGATACAACTGAAAACTCACACCCCAGAA